>JAOYSI010072715.1:0-21042 GCA_025775065.1 Hiodon alosoides | reverse complement strand
TAGGGGGCGAGCGTTCCGGGGCTTTTGAAGACGGGTAACAAAACTAATCGTTTAATAATGTATATATAATTTATATCTATAAGTTATACTCAGTGCTAGGACATTGAAAGTCATGTTAATATTAAAAGGAAAATATCAGAAAGAAAAAACTCAGAAAGAGAAGAGTTAAGCACCATGGCGGGGAAAGTCCTGTTTTCAGATGTCATGGAGACTCGAAACTCCAAATGTTTGTCAGCGCTGTCAATCACACCGTACATCATCACTGGGCATAAAAAGAGCTCCAAATGTAATTATTTCTCTGACATCCTGGCCATATTCTGAGGGTCTAATCCTCTACAAACCAAAATGAAACATCAAGACTTCGGCCCTGCTTCCTTTGGGCTAAGTGTATTGATTACTTTTTTGTGGCCAGTAATCAATCAAGAAATCACTGATCTCAGGAGCACACTTTCCACTAATTTAAATTACAATGTACGCAGTCGTTATTATTGCCCATCTATCAATAGGTAGCATTTAACATACGCGAGGAATTTTGAGACTTCATGAAGAAATTTTTTCTGCTGCTGTCAATCTAAACCTATTGCATTTCAATTAAATCCTAAGTCCTAAGTAAATTAAGTCTATCTTGTGTTTGTTTATATATGTATTGTATATAATAAAGATCTACCTCTTAAAATAAATTACCATTTGCTTATTTCAATTTAAAAAAAAAAAGTTTATTATTGTGGATTAGCATACATCTTGTCAAATGTCATTATGAGAACAATTGCCAATGCACTGTTGCAACCACTGGTTGATTTGTTCTGACTGCCTGTTTAATTCATGAGTGGGAGTGTAGTAAAGTGGTCTAAGAATTCACAACTGTGAGATCCTTTTTAAATGTACTTGTTTTATCAGAAGGTCTAGCGTGTTTAAAAAAAAAATCTACAAAAATAGATGTCCTGGTATCTCGTGTACCACAAAATAGACAGAGCGAAATACCAAACAACCAACTTTATCTATGCTGTTTGATTGTGTAGAACAAGTAAATATAAGAATTTACATGGACCTCTACGTATTGTGGCCACAAGAATATGGCATTAGACTGATTAAATAATTGAATTTAAGTTCAACATCGAAAATTGACAGTTATACAGCTGTGCAATCAACAACAAAACATTTAAGTCTAACGGCAGGTCTGTTCAGGTTTTGGTGTGGACTGTAAGTATAAGGTGCTTGCAAGTAATTTGAGGGAAAACCCACCAGCCAAATGTAGAGTTTGGAGTGATTTGGAGTGGTTTGATAGCATTCAAGTGGAATAGTCTGGAAGAGACAGAGACTGGACAAGCAGCTGGTCGGAGAAGGTGGTGGGAAAGGACAAATTTTGTTGCCATTGTTGATGATGACACTACCATTTTATACATGGTTCAAAGTCAGGTTTATCCTTTTGCATTTTGGGTATCTTGTAATAATGACGCACTACACTCAGTCAATGCTTCTGCTGGATGGGAGGATTAATTGCAACTTTATCTTTTTTAGACATTAGTAGGTTATTATTGTTCAAAAACTAATTTGGTGGGGGAATTCAGGTGATAGAACAAATTCCATTTCAAAATATATTACAGACAAGCTAAATAAATATGCATTAGGATTTATTTACATTGGAAATAGTTGTCAGCAGAAAGAACTGAAAAAAAGACCAACATCTGATTTGCCTATCCTCGGGAAACGGTGCATACACTTTGGACAGTTAATTGTGTCATGCTGGTCTGAACCTGCAGAATTATTTATAGCCAAAAGCCGTATCAATCAGTTTTTTCATAACATGGTGCTTCTATAACAGTGTTAGGTTCTGGGTAGTTACATTGTATGATAAAACATACAATCTAATGCTTAATTTGACTTCTTATCAGAAACATAAAATGACGCATCTGAAGGTTAGAGTAATATTTAGGTCCTTTTGGTTCAGCAAAAAGGAGACGTCTGCAGAAGATGCAAGTGAAACTAGAACTGGATTTACTGTATTTAATGAAGGCCAAACAAAAGCAGAAGAGCCCAGAGCAGTCAGAATGTTCAATTTCCTGTCAATGTGGACCCTATCACTAGAAACTATTCTTAGCCATCCAGGCTTCCTGTAGCGTCTGCATTTCCTTTTAACATGCAGCTGAGTGCTTACTTCTTGTGTCCTCTTACAGTTCATAGCATTTTGCATCTGGAGTGCGGGGACAAGTAAATAACCAGTCAAAATATCGTCTTCCAAGTGGTTCAGTCGGCAAAGACTGAGCCCTATGAGCTGGATTTTTTAGTTTGAACCTAGATCATGCAATTTGCCTATTCCAACTGGGAGAGCAAAGAGAACGACAATTAGCACTAAATGTCTCCGGTTGGCTTCTCGAGCGCCTGAATGCTACTAGTGTCAACAAGAGGGAGGTGCTTCTCCGCCAATCACTGCTGAATCAGTGTGGCCTTCAGAGTGTAAAAGAGACGGGTGTTCGGATGCAATTAGGATTAAAGATTAATTATACCTCCTCACCCTTCCCATGTGGTAGCAGGATTAACGATTCCAAATTGTGGAGAAAACAATAAAATAATTGCTGAATCCACTGAAAATTTTTAAGAAGAGTAAGAAAAAAAAGTATATAATTTAAAAATATATTTCTGGCTTATCAAATACATCATGCTCAAATAGTGCTGCGCTTGAGCATAAAGCGATTTCAAGTCTTTTTTTGATATAGGATTTTCAACACAATGCAAATATAAAGGAAGTTAGCTCTGATATATAAATTATTTACATAGTTATTAATTAAAAATACAAAAAAATAGCAATATTAAGGTTATTGTATATACAAAAGACCTAGTAACTTATTTGAAACGTGAAAATCTTCATCTTACAAAGGCTAAACAGTCAACGGTAGCAAAGCTCACAAAGCTTAACATTCTACAGTTCACAAAGTTCATGGCATCAGACAAATACAGCCTTTAAAATTTGTCCCCGACATTAATTTGACTTCTTTCTGCTACCTGAGGCTGGTATTCAATCAAAGGGTGGCTTGTGAGCTTTTGAGAATTAAATTGCGGGTGAAAAATATTTCGTTTTTATTACCAGTTCCTATTTCATGTGAAAAACAAATACATTTTAGTATTTATTTATTTATTTTTGAGACATATTTTAGTCATAGTATGGGTGTTCCTTCAGTGTTGCCTATGCAGTCAACAGAAGATGAACGGCATATCAAACAACATAGCTGAAATTGATGGACATGTTTGGCAACCCATTTGCAATGCTTGTGTCTAGTTAATTTTGTGAAGTTAGTTTTCTGTGGCTGTTATCAGCCAGTTTGTTGAATATGGGGATTTTGTTCAAGGTGTGGGTTACAGGCAAAATAAAACTATTCATAAATATTGAACAATAAATCATTAGGCATTTGAAAACGCTTAAAAAATTATCCAAAAATTACCTCCGACACCATATTTACAATGAATCGAAACGCTGGCTCATCTCAATGAATAATCAATGTAAGGTCAGAATACCCAGTGAACTCGATGAGGATCCTTTCCTTGTTGCCTTTTGCTCTATTTAAGAATGTAACAAACATACATTTATTTAGAAGTTAAAGTTTATACAGAGACCTCGTCGTTTAACTTGTTTTCTGTTCAGGTCTGTGTTAAATGTCTGTGTCAGCCTCTAAAGTTGAACCCTAAATGTAAGGTTGATGTGAGCTCAAAGTTCACCAATTTCGACCGGTTGTTGAGTTTTCCCACACATTCGACTGCACTAAGGGCACCTTGTGTAAACAAATGTTTGCCATCAACCACTGGAACTGGGAAAGTATGTGTTTTTTAATTCATTAAGCAGCAATTTCCGCAGCTGGGTTTTTTCTTGCTAGTCAGTACAGTCTGCCAAAGGTGTTAACTAGGCTTCAGTGGCCCCCCCATACAATAATGCCAAATAAAGTCCCACTCTTTTAATTAGTGTGGTAAATCTTATCATTTCAATTTGTTGTTCTTGTACTTTCAAGCTGCACAAATGCAGCGATCAATGTTAAAAATTAATGAAAGTAAAAAAAAAAATTGCTTATAACATGAATAGTGTTGGCTCATCCATACCCTGTGATGAAGGACATGTATGCTTGACGGTGGCCACTATTAAAACCCTTTTCTTATGGAGCCTCATGCACATTAAGTTTGACTGATAGCTTTTTGGTTATAGCCCTTCTGATCATGTTCAACTATGTGCTGAATCCCCACAAATCCCAATTCTTCGGCGCGAGGCACAGTTCACGCTGGGGGCATTAAGCTCTTGCATGCAGACTTGGCATCTGGCGGCATTGTGCGGGACACCGGCTCAGAATGTGTCAAATGCAGTTGAAGGGGCAGCTTTTGTTTGTGGGTCCCCCAGGGAGACAGATAGGACCATATCTTCAACTGAAGTGTTCCAGAACTCAAAGTTTCATACCCTCAAGAATACGCACTTCCGCCCACACACAATTTGGTCTGTCAATATCCGAAGCCCCCAAGAATACCTTAAAATATCTCCAGCTTTGGTAACAGGCCATTGCTACCTCCTGATGTGCCACTCATATGAGTCACGAGTATTGTATTTCAATGTACAATATAAAACATGTACAGTCTTTACAAATCTGACTCAGAATTAAGTGATGTGTTTATAATTACTCAACGATTGTTTGCACCACTGTCGGATTTGCTTTCTGCTGCGGAAGGTATTTTCTTATGTCTTGGATATTTTGTGTTGCTGAAAGCATGTTTACCAACAATATATAACATAAATCATAAACAAACCTGCTTGTGGCTGACTAGAGACTAAATCACAGAAACTCATTTTCAGGCACAAATGTGAACTTTTCTTGATGAGAGCCATTCTTTTTGTTCCCTCTTGAAACGTGGACAGGGTTAGGCTGAAAATCAGATGTTGCTAAAAATACTAACGTGAGAATCTACCAATGCGTTCACCACCACACACTCTGCAGTAAAATTAACTTGAATTGATCGAAAAGGGTTAACTGCTGCTTCTGTTCTTTGTTCCTTTGTCGTCAGGAGTCAATGTGGAGCCGGGTCGGATAAGACATAAGAGGCTATGTTGTTGACCTGTTTTCCTCTAGTAAATTGAGTTGGACACAGACAACGTTTAAAATTTGCTTATTAATCATCCCTTCCTTGCTCTTCTTAATTGCAAGACTTTCCTTCATAGAGTCCAGGGGAGCAGCTCCCTGAATGCCTTTTTGCAACCAACCTGCCTTGGCCACAGCCCTCTATATAGGCCAGGGACTAAGCCCTATGGAGACAGGGATTTATTTCATGTCAGTAGGGTCAGATGATCATATTTCATTGGCTATTTTTAGCTGTCTGTGTAATATAAAATCTAATGCGGGGCTAAAACTATTTGGATGGGATAATTAAACACCAGTTAATAGTTGTTGGGCACCTCTGAGCCTTATCTGGTGTGGAGGGTTAGGATTCAAGTTCTCTCCAGGAACTCTGGCCATGTAAAACATCTAAGGATGCCGCTCTCGACACTGACTCAGTGTCCCTAAATACTTCTTTATAGAAATTTGTCTCAACATAGTGCTTCTAAAGATACATTGCAGTGTAGACCCACAATTAAGGTTACTTTTTTACACACATGGGCCGATTATCAATTTCATTTTAAACAGTCATATATGAAAAACTCATAAAATCACATCATGCTCTCCGACACTTTCACTACCTGAAAATCTGAATGTCTGAGGGCGCAGGGATAACCTCACTGTTTTGTCATCTCTAACCACTGGAATGCTTTGCTTAACATTTAAAAAGAGATAAAGGCGAGAACACTTGGTAAGATGGTAAGTAAAACTGAGACTAACGTTTAAAGATTATCTAAAAAAACAGACACAAAGCTCACATTTCAGGTAACATTTGAGTGAAATTTTGTTGTGGGCCCTTTTGCCTAAAACTATAGATAACCTATTGGTCTTGGTGAAAAATCTTAAAACTTTTTAATGGCCTGCATCAAAAAAATATTATAATATTTGAAAAGAATAGGCCATTGGAGCCAATACAATTTTAAATTAATGTGCTACAGAAAAGGCTTTTAATTAGAGTTACAGCCAGAGTAACAAAGAATGAATTGTTCAGTTCCCACAAAGAATACTTATTTTCTTATCAGAGCATGATGTGAACACCATGCTGCCTTTCTGCAGTGGCTGAAATATTCGTTTAAAACAAATAACGAACAATGGTGGAAAATAAACACTAACTTTCTTGAGGATGTCAAACTGAAAGGTCTAGCCTTTCCCAGCAAATCTTTTTCTCATCGACTGTATATGTGTAATTGCATGTTAGAGCACAGGGGGGTATAGTTTTTGAAAACTCATGTGTAACAGCCAATACTGCCTAAAAACAGAGACCAGGTCCATTCAAGTTCGATTCAAGACCAAGACCGAGGAGGATTCGCTGTGACAGCCAGCAATAGAGTTCTCACACTTCACTGAGTGTAACTTATCAGTCAAGGTTAGGCCATTCGAAGTTGCCACATCACAACTGCCTGCGTAACGTTCTCTCACACACACTAAAAAAAAAAGACTACTTTGACAACGAAGCAGCTACACGCAGCAATTGACACAAACATTAATGCTACACAATACTTCAGGAAGTGGCCAAGGTTTCCGAGAGCTCAAAAGGGACCCATAAGTTTGACCCATAAGGTTGTTCTTCCTCGTTTTTGCAGTCTGGTTTCTCATCCTGCTTTAAAACCTTACATTGAATACTGGTATAGAATGTTGATGCACTACAGAATCAAATGAAACGGTCCTTTATCTCGTCTGCCTTCGAGTAAGGCGAAAAAACGGTGGAAGGATGACAAAGCAACATTAAAGTTATACAGCATCTATAAACATCACTTTATCTATAAACATCACTTTTATCCTCCTGATTGGAGTTCTCATTTATGCCTTGTAATTCACTGAATAAAACTTGGTTCTGTTCTATATTTATTAATGTTAGATAGTTATTTTTTCTTATTGACTGTTTGGGTTTTTATTTGATTGTGCTCAGCTGACAGCGAGTACAAGACGTGTATACACACTCCTGTGTAAAGCAACCTTTTCTGTTTCAGTGATTTTAAGCAACCATTTTTCTCTATTCGTCAATATTAAAAGTTGCGCTGGTTTAAAAAAAGGCTACAAAGTGCTTCATACTCATACAAACTTCAAACCTTAATAAATAACAATGTCAAAAAGCATGATACATGAGGTGGAAAAAATGGCTGGATGGGAAAAAAATCCCTCCAGACCAAAGGTGTATAATTGTCTCGCTCTTAAACTAAACACTCCTCAGGATGCACCTGCTGACGTCTCAGATAGTGTAAAACGACAGGAAATGTAACAAACCAGACACACATCAAACTAAAAGGTATTCAAATACATTGCTATGTATAGCAAGATCTTATACCCTCCAGGTGTATAAGCACATGAGGTCGATGAGTGTTCTTTTCCTTTTCCTTTCTCTGTCTCATAAAACTCCCACAAATACACAAAACAATTTCAACGGGACATATCAAGCAGAGCCAAGCGATAAGCATATTTATTTTGGAAACACTAAGGCTCTACTCATCTTTCACATGACCAAAAGAAAGTTAACTTTGCTAAAATGCAAACGCCTACAGAAATTCCCATTTGCGATACATTTAACAGTGCACCCAAAAGGTTAGGGAGTTTTATATTTTTAGGCCTGTTCCCCATATCTATGTGAGGTGTATGTATGTATGTATGTATGTAGGATCCACTTTAGTTAAAGATGATGAAATATGGCCTTGATACTGTCTATCACAGACAGCAACCTCAAAATGTATCTCAACTCCTGAGAACTCAGAATAAGAGGTGTGCTAAAAATTTTAAAGACTTTCATTTGTACAACATAACTGTCCCCATCCAATACTGTTACTTATAATATGTTTATATTTTCAAGTAAGGTTTTAATATTATTTAGTTTAACAGCCAGTAGCTCTGCATGGGTACAATAACTCAGTTTAATCCGCAGAGAGATTAAATCACAATGTTCCTAGTCAGATTTTTCCTTTCATTGAACGCGAACAATGAAATCTTCCTACCAAGCTGTTTCCTGCCTTTACTTAAACGTGAAAATCGATGTCCTTTCTACAATCATTTTTTCCATTTTGCAGAAATCCAAATGAAAATCATAATTTACAAGCACATTTTTTCATTCGCCTTAAACATACGTGTTACATAGGGTTTTCCAGTTCTTTTCACACACAGGCGGTGCAAAGGAGCCAGGGCAAATCAGAGAAATGCATGAAAACATTTCACTCAATTTAAATGACATTGCATTTATGCATGCCAACATAAAATTTGGTCATTTGTAAGATCAATGCTATTTGAGGCTCATAGTCCATCAAATATATTACTAAATGAGAGGTAAGAGGAATAAAGAAAATAATGCATCTCTCTAAACCTCTGACAGTCCTTTCTGGCTGGTCACCACTAATCTCATGGTATGGTTTACGAAAGATTACATTGGGAAAATACTGACATAGCATTGTACATCCATACAAAAGTATATTTCTTGGGTTAGGACAGGGCAGTTTTAGATTTAAGTTTTATAGATAAAGAGCCCCATTAAGTGCCAGATTATTACGTTAATTGACATCCAGCTAAAGCATTGAGAACTGCTCAAATGAAGAACAGTAATGCGAACACAGTCTCGTTTTTTGTGGTGCTATGAGATTGGAGCAAGCACGCTTTCCCCTTCTATTTTTACACAACACAGAGACAAGCAAAAATAACATTTCACAAGTAAGCAATCTGCTATTTTGATACCTGCAGCACCTTACGTTTTGCACGGCAGTGGTGCTGTGAACTGACAACCTTTCAAGATGTTGTTTAATCAACATTGTACTTGGAAGCTATTTTAGACTGGAGAGTTTAGGAGATCAAAACTAATTTGTTTAAGTGTCAGCGATTCCGCAGAAAAACTAGCCAATCACAGAGTAGCATATTAGATATTGAAGCAATGCTCATTAAACAGCAAAAATGCAATCAAAAACACAAATCCCAAGAGATGAAACAGCACTGTGCAGCTAGTTTGCTTTGGGAAGTACTTATTATAGTTTAAAGGTTGGCACTTTTGTTTCTATTAAAAGTTTTAACAGGAAACAAACATTACAGTATAATCAGTATAAAAATGCGTGCAATGAAGCATACTATTGTATATTTTTATACAATGCCAGTGTTCTTGTCTGTATACAGATGGCATTACATGTACAAAAAAAATGTTTGAAAAATAAGAAAATATAATTTAATTTCCTTTTAGGCATGAACAGTTAACGTACTAAATAAGGAATAAACTAAAAAACACATATGAAAACATAAAGACATGCAGATATGTCTGTGCACTCTGATAATATTAACGACAATACACAAGAGGACTCCATCACTGCAAGAAACTGTTTTCTTTCACTCCAAGGGTCAGCTTCCGTTTGTAGCTCTGAAGAGCTCCCTGGCCTGTTGCTTCCTGTTTCAGCCATCTCAGAGGTCAGAGAGATGGCAGACAGTGCCTAAAGCTTCTGCCAGCTAACAATACCTTCTTTATGCATACCAATCCACTGGAGCCAAGCAGCATTGGTCAAAATGAAAAAGAAGAAGAACAACAAAAACTCAGATTCTAGCAGAAAGCTCAAATTACAACTGGGACTTAGTGCTCAGTGATAAATTTACAAAGTATATACACTGTTAATTACACTGCCATTATTTCTTATGTAAGTACGTGACCATAACTGCTAAACTATTTGCAAATACCCCAGTGTAGTTAATGGATAAAAATGTGAGTCATGCAAGTCAAACATCAGTGCAGACAACTGTAAATTAAATTAAATGCAATTTTAGTCAGTTGAGTGAATAATCTGCCAGCTCATTTGCTACCAGTTGTCTGGGCCTAGTTTCCGCTGTAGGCGATAATGTCCTTATGTGGAATGGGTTGATTTAGGTTGAGTGATCTCTGGGCTGAAGATAATCATTTTAACAAGTGCTATAATTCTAAAGCTGTGATCTGTGGATTATTGTTCTGCAAGCGCAGTTTTTTGTTAAACGCTCAGCTACTGATGCATGTTAGGATAAGAACATGTCTAAGCAAGTTGGATGTAATTCCTTTCTACGACCATCGCACCACTTAATCAGGCATAGTACATTCAGCCAGTAATGATTCAAGGTATTTAAATACTAAACTTAATCCGATAAAAAGTATTACGATATATTTCAATATCACAAGCTGCAGCCGCAGTTGGTGAATGGAGGCGAAGTAGCATGCTGAGTTATTATTAATAATTTAAATCAATTACAAGAGCTGTGAGTTGTGAAATTGCGAAACAAAGTACACCTGCACCTTATTTAGTTAACTAAGGGGAAGGTATGTGCCGAGGATAGCCAGCCAGCTGACTGTAAACCTTCGTCTTGGGTTGAGTAACACAAACTTGTTTTTATCATAATTCAGCGGTTTTGCTGATGCCACCCATTCTGTACAATATGGATTCGTTCTGTTTTGGTAAATGAAACTTCGCATTCCATTTCAAGTAGACACGGGACTCGGTTAGTTCTGTTTTTCACACTACCATGCCAACTGTGAATTATCTGCTAAAGCATCAATTGACTACTGGATCCATGTCAGAGTTGTCACTTAATATGGGAGGTGCAGTTCAACTGATTAAAAATTCACTTTACACATTGGGGTACAGTGTGAAAAGGCTGCGACGTCCGCAACTTCTTTCTAAAGTAATTAGGTTTGAGTAAGTTGTCGATTGAAAGCAGGCCTCAGCATCATCTGCTATGAGTTTTGTTGTTGTTTTTTGGTGAAAAAACGTGTTGTTACACAGTATGTTTGTTAGCTTGTTTAGGCATGGTGCTGAAACCCCAAGGCCTGGTACAGTTTTTTAACGAAAACAACGCAGACAATGTGACACCCTTTCATAAATGTGCCAGAATCATGTCTGCATGGTGCTACACTGTCACCAAAACGAGGTGAAGAACCTCCATCTGTGTCTGCATTCTGACGAGCCAGACGAAAAGGCACACCATTTGCTTTTGTTGTGGCACTTGTGGTCTGGACTGGAAAAGACAGAGACCCTGTAGACAGGGTCTCGAGAGCTTGGCCAATAGTGTCACCTGGGTTTCATTTTTATTAGTGGCACTGGTGGGCCCACTCGCCACCTCTTCTTTGTGTGTGTTTGTGGCGCTCCTTTAATATTAATCTGTGTCCTGGTCAGTGGGTATTTATCTTTTGAAAAAAAATTTATATGAATTTGTTAAATATGGTGTTGGAATTTTTTTGCTACTTACCTTTTCCTGTGTGCTGCTTTTGGGTAAGAGCTGTCGGATCAGGGTGTTTTTGGACGTCACACAGGTTGTGACATTTACAACCTTGTCTTGAATTACCTTGACTTCCACCCATAAGCACATGAATACTGGTATTTAAGAATGTCATTTCTAATACAGGCACAGGCACTGCTTAATGCATAATAATAGTGTTCAGTGTATTACCACATAGTTGTTTTATTTAGGTTAGGGTCAGGGTTATATTATATGTTTATATTGCTTACTTTATTCTTATATATAAAGTATAATTGTACCATGAATAAAAGTACAGGGAGAAATCCCACCCATCTCTAAAGAGCAGAAGGTTTCTCTGCAGCTAAAATAACACCTCCAAACACAGTGGTTGCCAAGAAGTTCTCGAAGCCTTCTTTTTATGGTAGAACAATGCAGTTAAACATGTTTTGTTTTTTGCACATTGCACATTCTGAACCTTACCCCTTGAGAGTAAAGTTTCCTAATCTCCATTCTTTAATAGCTGTTCGTTGACTCACTGAATAAAAATAATAATATGTGCTGAGTATCAACACAGATGAGAAATTGCATGTCTCAAGGGTTTGACCTTTGCATCAGGGGCAACCATTAACAAACTACAAAGCACCAACTTTGTGATATCTGAAAAATCAAAAAAAGTTTTTTTTTTTGCATTCTAATGGCAGTAGCTGATAAACTGTGAGAGTCTAATTTATAATCCTAGATCAGGTTGGGATTCTTGCACAATGTATTTTACGTTAAAAAAAAACAGGGTAGGGCTGTGAATGTCCCTTGGAAAAGTGGACATCAATATTACTAACGCTTATGTCACAAGTTACCCCCCGCCCCAAGCTATAACTCGCCAGCTGTGGAAGGATGCTGTGTCTGGCAGTATTTGCCCTCAGCCCTCACTGCAATTTAATTTGTAGGACACACATTTAATTAGGCTTATTATTTAGAAAGTCTCCTTGCTTTTTGTCAGTTTAAACTGGCATCCACACGAAACCCCCCAAAATACACCAAAATAATAACGAAACAATTCTCTAAATAAACAAAATTCTGCAAAAAATACTTACTAAATAACTAAAACACAACTCCATTAATCCTGAAAACTAAGTAAACTTTCCTGCGGAAACTTACGCCCTGGTCTTAGCCAGCTCACTTCTTATGTCAAGGGAATTGTATGTATTATGGAAGCCCCCAGTCTCTAACCAAAAGAAAAAAATGCCCAATTCCCTTAGGGTGGTTGAGCATGGTACACTTGTATAGTGCACCTGTACAGTTCCCAAATCTTTGACTATTACTGCCCACCTATAGCTGGAAAAAACGTCAGTTAGTATGAACAGGTGTTGGTACAGTCTAAGGCCACCACTCCCAAGCCATCAGAGGTGGACAATCTCACCTTAGAGCCAACCTTTACTGGTGGCATCGAGGGCACCCCACGGTCCATCTTCTCCCATACCTGGCCAGCAGAAACATAGACAGATCCATCCTCGGCCTGTCGCCCCGGTCTGGCCGCTGCAATCTCTGCTCCGCTGGCAATATTCCCCAGGTTCCTCACCTCTTTCTGCAATAACCGGCGCTTCTGCAGCTTCTGTTTCAGCCCATGCTGCCACAGCCACTTGGAGACCTGCTCCAGATGTCTACGGTGGGCCTGAAAATCTGGAGAGAACGCGGCGACACCATCCAGAAATATCAGGCGGGAGTTTTGTTTACCTGGTCTCCGAGACACCACTGTACCAATCTCTGGAATGTAGCGGGAGCGTTGTAGAGACCAATGGCAAGCAATGAAACTTCTCGTGGTCTAGGGGATTCACTTCCACCCGCCAGTACACACTTGAGGCAAGGCGAAGACTCCCCAACGCTTGGCAGAGGGTACGAGTCTTTATGGGTCACTGCATTCAGGTGGCAATAATAAACGCAGAACCGAAAAGACATCTTATACAATTATAACATTACATCTGTACATGTACATCTACGTACATCTAATCATGAACAATACTTTGTATGTTAAGGAAATTTCTGACACAGTACTGAAACATTGTATAATAAAGATATATAATACATGGAGATATATCACATAAAGATCCATATAATCACAAACAAGTATACTACAAAAGAATTTGGTAGCTTGCAGGACCTCTTTTTTGTCATGTTGGTAAAGAAGCGTACAAACAGTGACTGAAAGGGAGAAATATACTTCCTCATGGGTTTGGTGAGGACCTCCCATTCCTTATTTAAAACTGATTTACTCTTTACTCAACTTTAAGTTGTTATGTTCAAAACAGGCTGGATGAAGAAATCTCTGTCACTCCACACTTTTTGTTTAGAAGAAACAAACCTTAACTTAACCATAATCAAGACAGGAAAGAAACCGCAGCTGTGGATCACAGTGCACTTGAGATGTTAGGTCTTTAAAGACCCTCTGTACTTGTTTACACATGTTAAAAGCAATGGAAAACATAACAGTCCCTGAGAGACAAAACTATTGATTTACAATGTAAATTACTCTCCACAGACGTAAACTGGTACTACCACAAACATCAACTTATGAGTGAATTCTTACAGTCATTAAGGTGAGCTGTGACTAAATGTTTTAGTTTTTTGAAGACCGTTTAAAATGTATTAATATTACACACATTCTATGCAAGTTAGTACTCAGCAACCCTAAAATATCCTTTATTTTCCTGTTAACAACTTAACAACCTTCTTCTTTAGGTTTGAAACAGCAAAGATGTGTGAAAACGTTTTGATAGTGTTTCTTATTCTAACAAACTTCTATGCCCTTCTATTTCACTGGACATTTTAGGGTTATAAGAGGTCATGTTCCACAGCATCACAGAGACAATGACCAAGTTAACCCATGGTGGCGCCACAGCAAATGACTGAAATAGAGGTGGGAAATAAACTGGTATGAAAGTAAATACTGGTAACTCATTATTCCATTATATGACATTTGTAATATCGTGAATAGCTAGATACATCATATTATATATATTTTTTTATTTTCAACTGAATTCAGCAGTCAATTTTTATCAATTAAGACAGATAAACTAGTGAAAAAAATAAGTTATACTATATTATACTATAAAGTAATGCTATTTAATCAATGCTGTTCATTTTGTAATTAAATTAAAAATGTATTTATACTTTTGAATGACAATATTAATGTTTGTGTAATTAGTTGTTACCTATTTATAATCAATTCATTCTTTATAAATTAACTACCTTAAATATTATTTATATTTATTCATAAATGTTAATAACATAACAGTTTGTGTTTAGTCCTAATTCAATATCTATCCAAAATCAGTTTATGCCTTGTAAATATTTATTCCTGTAACCTTATTATTAGTTATTATATTTATTTTCTGAACCATAGAAAGAACTAATGACATTTATGTGAAAGAAAGTTAATAGGATTTGATTCCCCTGGTCAAGTCCAGCTCCTTCCCAGAAACAAGCTCACAGACAGACACCATGTTGTTCTACCCCTGGGGTCTGACTATTAGTCTTAGCACTAATCCGATCCCCTAATAGCAGTGTAAACCTTAATAATGCCCTTATGCCTTTCTAGGGTCATGAGGAACTAGAATTTACCTGAATACTTGTTTAGTAGTGGTTTTATTCAGGGCAACTTCATTCTTAAATCTAAGCTTGTTCCCCATGAATACTTCTCAGATTCACAACTCTTGCAAAATAAACTCAATTAACTGTAGTTCAAATGATTACTCCAGGCTGTTTACAGAAAAAGTTTAAATTACTATATTCCACTGTTTGTAAAACCATCGCTTTTAATTTCCGAGGCACTAAATGTAAGTGGTTATTTCTTTTGTAAGTTAATGGATCTCAGATTTACTAAAAAGGGATAAACATATTTGTGTTTTAATTGGACCACCCATCAACCATAAACTAGAGATTTTGCCTCTCCCAAATTTTTTAACAGTGCAGATGAAACGCCACATTTTCCCTTGGACAAAGCTTTACTTTCACGCTCTAATTACTTTTCGATTAAATCAAGGGGGCTGTTATTTCAGAGGCAAGAATAATAAAAACACATCATGCATACTAAAGATTAGAGACCCACATTAAATGACATTTTGATGGCATTTGTTAAGTTACAATTTTGCTGTGGAGAAAGTTGACAGCCTAGCCATAAGGAGAGCCTTTCGTTTAGAAAAAAAAGTAAAACACAGGCAGTTTTTTAGTCTACTACAAAAAAAAATTAAATCATTATTTCAAAGTCCATATCAAAAACTTGTGCATGATATCCCCCCCCCCCCCCCAACAGTTCATGTAACCTCTTTGTAGGTGTTGTCGTGTCTATGGTGGTGTGTGTCCAGTGATTATTTGTAGGTGTGATAAGTTCTTAAAAGTTGAATAGACTTTTCTGTGCTCCAATTGAGGTAGTTTTGAGGGCGCTATGGAATGTCCTCCCACATGTCCCTGGGGCAGTCCTGGAGGTTAGTTGTTAATCGTTGATTAAGATGGCGCTTGTGGTGCAACAAAGTTCCTTTCAAGACAGGTACTGTTCCCCATCTGTACTATTGGGAACAGTATCCACAGCACCTTTAAACTTAAAGTAGGCCTAGAATAGTAGGAAAGTGGAAGAATAAATGACATGAAGGCTCCTGACAGAAACCTCTCTGAACTCTCTTCAGATGAATTTCTTCTACATAAACCGTGTAAAATATTCTCACTCTAAACGCCTCTATAACTTCACTAACGCCAGTCTGAATCTACTGGAACTGAAGGAACGCAATAATAGGTGTGGGTTACTGTGCGATGCAAATCAGATGGAGGGTCACTCCAGCCCACACAAAAAAATAAATATTTCGGCCAACGAAATTATTCCAAATTCACAGAGGACAAACATAATGAACTCAGCCGTTCCTGTTAATTTACTTGGTGGAGTCTGAGTGCCGTTAGATCTTGTGTTAGTCGAATCATTCTGCATTTTAGAGCTATGACATCATATCTCAGTCTGAAAGTAGAAATGTTCATTTGTTTACAGGAGGTTCGTGTCCTAGTTAAACTGAATAAGTGGTTTACTTATTGGGAGGGGTGTTTGATGATTTGTCGGTGTGAGATTGTTCCAGCTCATTTAAATTGTCATATATTGAACTAAGGGTCAAACTAAATGTTTTACTGAAGTTAGGTTCACAGATAGGTTCAGCCTTCCTACCCCTCCTGACCATAGCTTTGATTTTGACTGAACCCATTTAAAGCATTTTCACGTCTCTGGCTCTTTCTTGCCATCAATTGTTTTTTTCTTTTAATGACAGCAACAGGAACGTCCGATAAACAACGATTAATTGAATGATGAATGGAATACTTTAGGAGCTCTAAATGCAAGTTATCCAGTTCACAATTGTATTTTGTCAAATTACCTTATTTACCTCACCAAGACAATGTTGAATAGACTCATTATATTATTATCCAGCACAGGAATGTAGACGGGTGTGGCAAATCCAGACTGAGATGTTATTTTGTAATTACTCAAATTTGCATTTAATAAGAAGTATAAAAATGCTCACTGTGGGAAACTGAAAAGCACTTTGTAAGCTTCATGATCAAAGATTTTACTATGTGTGGCTCCTCAAAATTGAAGCCTAACCTATTTTTGGTATAAATTTACACCAATTTTTGAATGGTAGGATACCATGCCAAAACACTGCAGTACAAAGTTGTTTGAAGACAGACAGAAGCTGTATTTAAAGACAAATCACAGCAGGCTAAACTGAACAACATTTTGCAATCTAAGGCTTGAACTATAATTGACCCTGGCGAGGCCCAATACATATTGTTGCGTTGTTTGGCTCTTAAATCTTATTTATACAATACATTGCAGAAAAAGACCGCTTTCAGTTGACGCTGCTGATCAGAAAGAGAAATATTAATGTGTAAAGAAAGATTTTCAATCCTTCAACTATATATTTATAAGTGTATCTAGATGAAATAAGATCATATTTCTGATGCTTTGTTCTCCTGGTCACAGTCAACAAATGAACTGGATTTGTACCTGCTCCTTTTCCGCCTGAACCTCTCATCAAGAATGTGTCTCCATACGGTCAGTGCTAGCTTTGTATAAGTCTAAACCTTACCGGCGTCACAAAGAAGTGATCTAATAGTGACCCCAGTAAAAAACAACTTAATTCAACATTAAACATCTCTGAGAGAACACTTTCTCAGCCAGAAAGTCTTGTTTGTTTGTTTTAATCACGGATATCTGATTTTACAATGAAAAACCAATGAAAATAATTGGAGAAGGGTATTTATTTTAAGTCCCAGTACTGTTCATCTTTTAAGGGGGTGAAAAGAAATGTGTTGAAAATAGGAAAAAAAGGGTTATGTTTCTCTTTGCCCTCAGCTCAACAGCAGAGGTAGATTTTGGCAGAGATTTCTGAAGAAATTAACTCTCTGGAGATAAGTTGCACTTACCCAACAGGAAATTACCTCCTATTGTTCCAGGAAGTGCCTAGACAGTCAAGAGGAGCTAAGTGAGGGAGTGCTTAAGCAACATCAATTTAATTATTCAGTAAACTCTTATTCAGTAACTCTGTATTTCTCCAGCTTATTATGTGCAAGTTATTGTGGCAACAAAGGGGGTCTCTCTTTTAAGATCAAATTGTTACATATAAAAACCCAACACCATGCGTATGGGGATCTCTGGCTCAGCTCAGAACTGGTCTTAGCAAACTGACCACTCCGTCAAAGTGCCCTACATGTCAACACCCAAACTCATCATGACAGGTGTCATTCAGCTCCATTCTGGGACCACTCCTATTCATGGTTTACACCTAATCTAGTGTAGTAGACTGTAATGAATCATTGTTCTGGCTGGAATCACTGCAATACTCACAGATCTGTGTTAGAAAATATAAGAAACAGTTCCAGAAAATGTCTACCTGACAACAAAAGATCATGATGCACTCAGAAACACCTTAGCATATAATCCTCGATATAGTGTAACTTACCAACCAACTTTGTTTAAAAAACCGGAAATAGTGGTTTTTACCATTTTATGAACAGCAGTGCTAATTGATAAATTATACATTCAATATTTGCATTAAGTTGGCATGTTTTGTTTGATTTTTTTTTTACTCTAATGTTATAAATTTATGACAATACATTTTTTATTTGAACAATTATCTCTTAATAAGAGATACTGCTAATTCAAATTACTGACAGTCCTGGTTTTATGAGAAATTCGAGCAAAGAAGATCAGTGGAACCTGTTTGTAAGGTTTATCATTGAAATACACCAAATTGTTTGATATTTCCCCAGTCCGTCTCTAGAGGTCACTACATCCTCTATCTCCCTGAGTTTTGGTTTTATCTTCCCATACCCATACTCCGGGTTCCAATTTCAAGCCCCCGTTGAGGAACTGGTTCAACTTACGCAGATGAAAACTCCTTCTGCACTAAAATCAGGGTGCAGCCTCAGCCTTGGCTGCTGCTCTATTGCACAATGTGATGGCGTCCTAGAGAAGCATCTACCATCCTACAGCGATTCTGCCAAGAATCGCCTTTCTTGTCATTCTACTAACAGGCAAAGCATTTAAATGGGTGTCAGCGATTTGGACTCAACAAGGGGTGATCACTCTGTCACTGATAAATTTGATCTCCCATTTTTGTATAGAATTCAATCGTCCAACAGCGGTCGGGATGCCGGAGAAAAGCTGCTCGTACTGTGTCAGGGCAGTTATTCTGCCACGGACTGTGCGCTCCAGTTCCGCACCCTGGTTGCTGCTCACCAGAGAAATGAATGTGCGCTGTTCATGGCTTTTCAATGAAGCCTGGAGGATGACGTCAAGCTGAGCCAGGCTGCTGAGATGATGCTCTCAGTTTGCAGCAGCTCATTCAGCTATCCATTAGACTCATTTTCCGCTGACAGGGACATTAGCAGGCAGGCATCTCTCGTAAGAACCCATTTTGGCCCCCTCTTGCATTGTGGCTCCCATCTGGTGGGATTTCACTGAAAAAATTCCGCACCCTCTCACCTCTGATCCTGCTCCCTCTGAGTGCCCGCCTGCTGCAGGACATCCTGGAACATGACATGCCCTCTTCCTAGTGTGGGAGAGATTTGGTGGCTCACCGTAGTGACAGATGCCTCAGGCTTTATTCCCAAGTGTCCTTCCTGTGCTAATTCCCTGCAGGCCACTCCCCATACCACACAGACCCTGGTCCCACATCTAGCTATCACAGCTAAAGACTGTCGTTCTTGTGGCCCAGACCGGATTCCTAAAATGTACAAACTACTACCCACCCCCCACCCTACGGCCCATGACACTGCAGAGGCGCACTTTCACCAGGTTTTTAGGGTTGGAGGTTTAGCTCTCTTCCTGGGACATCTAGCTCTAGCTTCCATCCAAGAAGCTCAGTCATTGGTTTATTGGGCCCTTCAGGATAGTGAAGCAGATTAATCCCATCACCTATTGCCTGCACTTACCTCAGCACTTCATGATCTCATCTTCCTTCCATGTGTCGTTCCTGAAACCGGTAGTGTCCGACCTGATCCTGCATGCCTGTCCTGATGTCTACTCCTCCGCTGCCCCTGGATCTGTACGATGGCCCAGCCAATGCAGTTCAGCCCCTTCTCTAAACATGGCGCTAGAGGGTTCCTGGGAGAACATTCCTGGGTTCCAGCCTCATACATCCTTGATCCCACGCTCCTTACAGAATTCCACTGTCATGGCCTATGCCTGAGTTGCTAGTTTTATCTTCCCAAGGTGTTCCACGTGAATCATGTTAATTTAGTTGATTAGTCCCTTTTTTTTCCTCTAGATTTGTGTTTGGCCAACCCCATTAAAGTATACTCGGGTTTTCTAGTCTGAGTCAGAATCCTTACACACATACTTTTATAACACAATGAGAACCCTGGAGTTGTCCATCAGCCTGAAAACCAACACCTGACCTGGGATGTTGTTGAATAACTGTGGAATCGGGTTCCCACACAGCACAAAACTGACCCCGAGCAGGATATTTCTTGGCCCTGTCAAAAGATTGATGTCAAAAGATCCCTCTCCTTATGTTGAAACGCTGCAATAACCTACTTTCGGTGAGGTCACTTCCTAAGGTTTTTACTAAATTTTCTTGGGGATTTTTATCTAATCAATTTGATGATAAATTGTGAAGGAAAAGTTGTTACATCAAAAGATGGCCAAATGACAGGTCATTAACATTTAAGCATATTTCAAATTCTGGAGAAATCACTTCTCAGCCAAATCTTCTTCAGAACTATTGGATCGATTGATATCACGATCCACATTTGAGAGAATGTTCAACCAGATGACCCTGCTTTGCAGTAACAGCAGTGTATACAATGTATTCAACTATAAGTTAACGCCATTTCCAATGATCCTCCCCTCCATTTAGTTAATTTCTTAATTTCCAGTAGTTTGATGAAAATTGCTAATTTGAGTTTTATTATTTTTATTTAGTTAATATGGATCAGTACTTATATGGTAGGTTTCACAAACTAAAATCAGAAGCCGACTTGGAGAAAAAAGCAGATAAAAAATAACAACAAAAAATCTGATGGTACATAAGATTATTTAGCAATACCTCAAATTTTAGGGCCAAAGTTTAAATATCTGTGGTTTCCTAATCTTCGGTACATATCTTCTCGATAGGTACAGTGGGGAGAACAAGTATTTGATACACTGCCAATTTTGCAGGTTTTCCCACTTACAAAGCATGTAGAGGTCTGT
>JAOYSI010072714.1:0-20000 GCA_025775065.1 Hiodon alosoides | reverse complement strand
TTAGGCTGGCAGCGTGTTCCCAGTTGTGTTCGCTCGCTACGACGCCTGCAGATTTGTGCCCCCCCCCCCCCCTCGTTTTGGGTGGTTGGTGGCGAGGATGGGGGACCGTGAAAATCCCAGCTGTGAAAATGGAAGCCTACATTACTTATTTATTTTTTATTTCACGCAAAATTACATTTCATCCTGTGTGAGGCTACTTCATCTTCACAGCCCCAATGGCGACACAGGGGCAGAATTATAGAACGCAGAGCATTCATCTCCCGCATAACTTGGAGACAATTATTTCTGTACTGGTGCCAGACAAATACAATCAATCACAGTAGATTCATATTACCCTTTGGTTGGCATATGTTTACTCTAACGAGGTTATAAGTTTAATCTTTATCATTCGCTTATCTGTGGCATAACTATTAGGAGAGCTTTTCAAGAACACATAGAATGTTATTGCACTAAATGCATCAGGGACATTTTAGGATTGGGTTTCATAACTAATTTGTGCAGGAACTAATTATATTCTATAATATCTTTGTAAAAAAACACATCAAAAGTAGGCAAAAGGCTAATTTAAAAGAGCTTAAATGTATAACATTTATTCATGTTACATGTTATAGAAATATAATGTACAAACCATTAATAAACATTAAATGAGTGTGTACAACTAACCAATATTGAGTTAGCAAAAGGCTCATGTAAGGGCCATGTACTTAAAGCATATTGACAGTGGATTCTTCTGTCTGCAATTGCAAACCTTCAGAATTAGTACAGTACAAGTATTTACCCGTTTATGTTCTGATTTTTTTTTTTAGAGAGGCCAGAGAGTGCTCATATCTGAAGCAAATACTCTTCTTCTTAAAAAACCCCCCATTTACTAACCTGACTTTTCCATTTCTTAGGAAAACAGTAATAACAATTTTGGCATCAATTCAAGGAGCAAATTTGTCTGCTGTAAAAATCAGTTTTAAAGTATCCCGTCTTCATTCAGCGTTTTTTGTGATAAACCAGGCAGTTCAGATATCAAACATTCAGGTCAATACTATTAGCCTGGGATCTCATCCTGATCTCTGTTTAAATCCGTCCAAAGGAAAAAGGTATTTTAAGCGATTAATATTGTATATAAATATACACAACGGATTTGAGTCCAATGAAACAGAACAACCTGTTATATTTTCAGGGTAAAATTTCGACTACAAAAGAAGTTGGCTTCTTTCCAAGCGATGCTGTGAAGCCATACCCATGTGTAAGTGTAATTTCTTGTTGACGTATCATTACACGCTCATTTAATTTTGGTTGATTGCCTAGTCCCTCTCTTCCAAAAGGAATACCATTCAGGGCTTTGTTTAGCTGCAGAATTCTGTTAAGGGTTTGTTTTAAATTATATGAGATATTCAACCAGAAAAGTTTCAAATAAACACTATGTCAATGAATAAATGTCAAACTCTGTTTTAAACTGGAAGCTAGAAAAGGACAGGGGAGAAATACATGCAAGAACTTTTTAATGAGAGTAATTAATTAAACGTTCTCTATATGTCACTTATTTTCCAAGCTTCGGTGTTATTTTTAATCCGATGGGATTCGGAATAATTGTGTGTGCAACATGAAAACCACATGCTAAGTAACTGTTTGTCTGAGGTTTACCATAAATTTGAGTTAATGATCAGCTCTCATTGTGATATATATTCATATCCCTGGGGAAAGTTAAGCAAGAGATAAACTAGGTAAATCCACCTGTAATTTTCAAATGGGGGTTAGATATTGGATATCGCCGTGGGTGTTGCACCACAGGACATAGATAAGCATGAAAATATGCTGAACATGATGACAACTTTCAGCCGGGACTGAATTTATTGCCCTCCCTGTCTCAATTACAGGTTCCAAAACCAGTGAATTACTCTGCACAGCCGTGGTACGTTCCTTCCCGTTAACAATAATCTTCTACTCCTAATGAGAAAAAACCCAATAGATGACCCAGAATAATGAAAATGAACAGACACCACTCGAAAATTACAAGGTTATGCATTGTACAGAGAGAAACATTTTGTCTAAGCTTAACACACATTATTTCTATATTGGTGTGACAGTAATACTCTTTTCTGACATTAATGAGTACTTCCAGACATAGTACGATGTCCCCACAATGTTTCTGCCATGCTGCAGAAATGTGATAACGTAGCAGAAGCAGCATTATGAGAATGCCATGCACCAGTGGTGGCTGGCATTATGACTCTCCCATTCCAGTCTGAAACTCTTTAGAAACAACTTTATTGTTTGTGTTATGAGCGTGGTCGGTGATGAGTCGCTCAGCAGGAACGAGTGTGGTCAGTAATGATTACGGTCTCATAATCAATGAGTGTGGCCATTAGTTAGAGGTTGATCAGTGATGAGTGTGGACGGTAATGTTTATGGACAGTTGTTAAGGAAGAGTGGTCAGTGACGAGTGTGACAGTATCCCCTTTTAAACGCTGTGGGTGGACAACTGATGTCCTTTTGAATGACGCAGGTTTGCTGGGCCCATGGAAAGGCTCCAGGCCGAGGCAGAGCTCATAAACAGGGGGAACAGCACCTACCTGGTGAGGCACAGGAGCAAAGAGTACATGGAATATGCCATCAGCATCAAGTAAGTGCCTTACTGTGCTGCCTCACTATTGAGACACCCACAAGGCCCGTGGATTTCCCCAGACCTGAGTGGGTTGCTCCCGATCTTCTGCTACGAATGTTCTGTAAACCGCCAGCCAGTGCGCTTGGAACGGTGCGCTGCACATGGCTCAATTTGGTAGTTCCGTGGCAGCCTTTCTTTCTGTGCAACGCGTGTCTTCTAATAAATTCAGTGAGCTAGGCAACCCGTGCTGCTGTGTGCTTGTCGCGGTGGAGCCCTGTGAGGGTCAACTGCTCTCTGAGGACTCAGCAGAGCTGCCCTTTCCCAGAGCTAAGGGGTTGTTTTCCAGTCGGCCCAACTACAAAGTCTTAATTGCCTGCTGTCTTGCCACGGTTGAGCTTTGAAGAGCGCCAAAAGGCCGCTCTATTAGTGCTCAAGGTTATTTAGCATCACAAAAAAAGGATTTAACAGACTTGTCAAAACCGTGTCAGACTGCTCGAAACAGACAATAGCACCCCCTCTCAAAAAAATACAGCATCATCGCACAAGCATGTCACATCAAAAAAAGAATCCCTAGAATTTTAGCTTTGGCATTTCAATTTTTAATAGGCACGTCATAGAATTTTTTAATATACAACATGGATTAGGCACATTATTAGGAGGTTTATTCCACTGTCAAGCAATAAGGAACTCATACTGAATTGTAATGAAGAGCAGAGAGAGAGAGCTGATGCCAGCAAAGCAAATTCCCTCGTTGCTGGGAGGTCGCCGGGCAGCCCAAATGGCTGAGAGGGCCAATATTTTTACATTCCTGCCCCTGTCCCGTAAATACACTCCTGTAATGAGAGCCCTGGACCCACTATCGACATGTCCTGGTCCATGCATTATTATTGCTCCTCGCTTGGGGGTTGTGGCCGGAGGTGAGGGGGGGGAGTTAGTATTGATTGCAGTGATCACCGGAAAATTATAGTCATAACTTATTCATCACCCTCAGGTACAACAACGACGTGAAGCACATCAAGATCTTAACCAAGGAGGGCTGTTTCCTCATAGCGGAGAACAAGAAGTTCAGGAGTCTATTGGTAAGTGCTGCGGTTCTCCTCCTAGCTCTCCCAGCAGCAAAAAAACATTTATTCCTTACTACATGACTTACCATTTTGATGTGCATGACCAAATTAATTCAATCTCAGCTCTGTAAAAATCTCCTTGGGTTTTCTGAGGTTTTCAAGTTCTAAGGAACACAACGACTAAAAATGTAGTTATGATGCATTTGTTGTACATTTCCTGTTCTTTCCTCTTCAGTTTCATTATTCGCCCTGGGTCTATACCAAATTAATCAAATGAATAACGACAGTTTTATGGCTATTTTTTAACATTCCAACAGTGTTGAGCGTTGTAGAACTAGCCATAGTTATAAAAAGAGGCTACGATTTAAAAATAAGGCTAAAAATTTGTATTCTGCCTCTGTTGGTTAAAACCCAGCTACTTTGGTTAAAGGTCTGCTTAGCAACAGAGCTTTTGTCAGCTCTCGCTGACAGCACTGCAACACTGTTTGTAACGCCACCCATAGGAGCTGATAGAGTACTACAAGCATCACTCTCTGAAGGAGGGCTTTCGATCCCTGGACACCGTGCTACAGGTCCCATACAAGGAGACTGAGAACTCTGCCATGCACAGGGCTAACAGACCCGTAGGAAACAGTGAGTACCCCTGACTGGGCTAGGTTTCCGTGGTGATAACGCGATATGTCTACTAGGTTTGCCTTCACTTCTGTCCAAGGCGATTGGAAGTAGGGGTTAAGGAATTTTACATGAAGCCATATTGTTGCAGGTTCAAATTTCAGGAGAGTTACTGCTTTTGTGTCGTGTGGGAGGGTACTTAAGCTGACTTCTTGTACCAAATTTCCATCAGTTTAATAGAATGTGAACATCTAAGCAACCTCACAAATAAGGGAGTCTGTTAGCCACATTAATTACTACTGCATTAATGTGCATTCTTCTGCTCAGAGCAAAGGAAACTGTGTTTTTTTTTTTTTCCTCATTAATGTTTTGGCCTTGTATGGCCTTCCTATTATAGCTCTGTTGAATTTGAGCCAGACACCGACCTGACATGCTGCTGTAACAAAAAAAAAACTATCTATTAACTTCCTGCCCTTAACTGATAATTTGACATCTGACCTCAGATTCAGCTAAATTTATGGCAGTTTATTCCTTCTTGCCGTGCAGGTAGTAATTGGTAAGTCTCTCCCGCAATTTCCCCATGGGGATGAATAAAGTACCTATCTGTCTATCTACCAATCTATCTATTAAGGCGTAGTTGCTTACTTATAGTTCTCCCCATATGCAAATATTGTGTTAGTTCCTGGAAGTAAAGAATGAAGTTAAAGGTGGAATGGGTCAAAAGTAGTGTGCTCACACCGTATTCATAACTCCGGACAGAGCAGAACTCCAGACTCGATCAAGTTATGAAGAGGTTTTATTGTGGGTAGGGTAGCTGGAGTCGAGTCGGAGATTCCCGTCAGATAGTGAGACGGCCCCGGCAGGCTGGACAGACAGAATTGTAGAGATGGATATTGATGCAAACAGGTGTGCATACGGCATCCTTTTCCAAGCCTGAGCAGGAATGAAGTTAAGTTAAGAACTAGAACTAGACACAACAGCTGTGGTTAATCCTAGCTAACGTTTTAAATGTCCCCGGAACTTGCCAGCCTGCACTAAATCGGAGAGCGAGCAAACACAGGGAAGAGGGTGGTTCATTTTTGGCTTTCATTCTGAATAGTTTTGTGAGTCGAAGCTCACAGTGTGCAGTTTACAACCCACAGTAATATGTTTTTTTTATTGGAACTGGTGTAACAGACTGTATCCTATCTTTACTAACCAAATTCATGTTTGTCAAATGCCACATTTTTATTTAAAAAAAATATATACTCCAATATTTCAAATATGACTGCACCTAGCAACTATATAATTGCGTTGTGCCGATAACATAGTGTTAATAGTAATCACTATAGTTCATTTTCAGATAATTCATCGGTATTAACATTATTTTATTATTTTATATTCATTGGGCCTTTGGGTTGGATTCCTGACCCCCCAAGACTAAATAACATTTCAATTGTTACATCCTTATAACTTATAAATAAGTGTTAATTTATTTAAACATAGTGTTTATAGATTTTTTTCAATGAATGTTAAGTATGGAAACGACAATAGCCATCATAAATTAGTATTTCTCTTGATTTGTTAAAATGAAGAGCAATTTCTCGCATTCTGTAGAAAGTCACAGCACACATTAGGGTCCTATCTGAACACTCCCACTCTAAGACCTTGTTATGAAGCTGTTGGTTTAAATGGTTTACTGATGTTAAATGCCTCACTTTGCCCATCCCTACTTTTAGCCAGCTCTGCTGGAACTAAGCACCTGAGTTTGGTCAACAGAACCACATTCAGGTACACAAACAAGCTCCTGGCTTTGGGTGTGGCCCCACAGCTTGCCTGTCAGTCATGGTCAGCCTGGGCGTCTCAGAGCTTAGGGCGGGTCTCTAGACTTCGTGCAATTTATGATATGATATTATGATTTATGATAAGGTTGTGTTTATTTGTGTGACTTTATAGCGATCAAGACATAAAGTTCAGTATTTAATCACGTGATGGTTTCGTAAGAAATGTTCTGTCCAAGGCCTTTATCAAAGTCTCAGAAAACGTTTTGGGTATAACTGAAGACATTTACAGAAAGTAAATGGTTCTGTTTCCATATGAACAATGAGACAGATGCAAAATGAACAGTTTTTATAGGTGATTTAGCTGTATCCTCCAATCCTCATTTGCTGGTGCATTTTCAGTCTCCCCCTGTGTTGCGCATGAAAGACCTGGTATTAGATTTGTTTGCACAATCGGCCCCAGCAGCCTTTGGTATGTATTTTCCTGTGCCAATAAGTCTGGCTTCAGCTGAAACCCAGACAGGCACCCAGGCTGGTACAGGTTTTCCGCTCTGGCCCAGAGAAGGCCTATGTCCAGTTTATTCAGGGAGCAGAGGCTGTCTTTCTGCCTATCCTAAGGCCCGCTTCAGCAGGCGTCCTCTGCCCACAGTATCCGTGGGGCCTTCTGTGCCTTGTCTGTTGTCTGGTAAACAACTCTGTGCCGCCAAGGAGGTGGCTGGGTTATATTCGATAAGCGAGGGGGACAATACTGCAATCTGTACTGGAGAATTCGCGGCTTGTGCATGGCAGACCGGGGAAGGAGGCTGGCATGCGCTTTCATGCAAAGGGAGGGAAATGATTAAATACGGCCACTGTGAACCTGGCAAATCACAATGAGGGACGCAGTTTTATTTTTTGCCTTCATTTGGTTCACGGTTCACGTACCCACAGCCATTTGGGACATATTGCCTGCCGTATTGCTCCAGCCCCTCTATAAGGAAGAAGAGGCAAGCGAACAGATTGCCAAACTGACGCTAGCTAGTTTACAGCAGGTCGGCCTGACTGTTCTAGGGGAACGACATCTGAAGGCGACAGAAGTCCATTCTGCGGTGTTAGGCAGCAGGTGCCGTGGTGCCCAGGCTTCGAGAATCTTTCTCTGTGCTGTTAGCGCCCGCCAAGCATGGGGGGGGAGGGGGGGGAGTTAACGAGAGTTATTATGGAACTCACGAGTTCCATCCTTAACGCGTTCAAGGGGTTTGGTTCACCAGCCGCTACGCTGTTCTTGGTTCAGGGGCGAGTGCTTATTGGAGTCTTTGGCTTTTCCTAATTTGCCATCAACTGCTTTGTTGGTAGCTTTCTGTTTGCCTTTTGCTTTTCAGTTCGGTCGACTTTAAAACATGTCTTTCTGCGCCTCTCTCTTCCTTTCAACCCTGCCTCCAAGCCCATTTGCATTGTGGGCTTTCTTTTGTTGCTCCTACCGGCTACAGCTCGGCACCTCCATCTTCTGCTCCTTTCTGGTCAGGTACTGGTACCCTTTTCTATTCCTTTCATTTGGTTTTTCTGCAGCCTTATTCCTCAAAGCGCTTTTTCCCCTATGCTGTGCCTTCCTCTGCAATCGTTGTGTGTGTGTGTGCGTGCGTGAATGCGTGCGTGCGTGCATGTGTGCATGCATGTGTGCGTGACTAATACAATCTGCAATAAACTAAGTTAATAGGCACCATTTTTTTAGAAGCCCTAAGAATTTCTCCACCTGGAAAATGACAGAGACCCACCCCCCCAAAAAAAAAAAAAAGTTTCTAAATGGGCAATTAAACAATTTTTTTTAACAAACATTGACTCCTAAACATTGAGTCCCTCTTTGTTTACCGTGACTACTGGTTCACTGACTTGCTATATTCTCTCACCACTAGCCCTTCAATCGGTTCAAGATAGAACACGGAATTATTTTCTGGCATTTCAGCAACAAAGGTTGACACATGCCATTTGGCTAGAACACTGTGGGTTGGTATCACAGTTTTCCTCAGATTATTACAGGCTACTCTTAAACAGAAAGCAGAAATCTCTTTCGCATTCGTTTACACACAAGCCATGAAACCTCCTTTACGGGAAGGTTATTAAATGTTATTCAAAGTAAAGAATATTGTATATTCACAGTATTCGCAGTACAGAAAAACAAAAACAAAAATATAATACACATATTACATGCTTTATAAACTTTTTTTCTGCTTAATTGAGAAGATCCTCTGCGTGACCCTTACGCGGGAGTATAAATCACGCGTAATCCCTCGTGTTCTGTTTTGCAGTATTCACACCCAAAGTGGTGGGCATCGCTGTGGCCCGGTACGACTTCAGCTCCAGAGACACCCGGGAACTCTCCCTCCAGGAGGGAGACGTGGTGAAGATCTACACCAAGTCGGGCGCCAACGGTTGGTGGAGAGGGGAGGTAAATGGCAAGGTGAGAATCCCCCTTGGAAAAGAACCAAGTAAGCAAAAGACACATTTAATTATTGATTACAGTATGTGGGTTAAATAGCTAGGGTGTGTGTATATATAGGCAGTCTATGCTAAAGAGCTTATTGTCAGAACCCTTTTAAGTTCTGGTATATGTAAGCTTTTGCATTCTGGGTTATGACCTTTGTTATTACCTGGTAAACACAGTTTTAAAGGATGTGGAATCGATGATGAACTCCTAGTAGGCCAGTGACTGTCCAGGCATCACAGTAACCATCAGCACTAGTAACCCCACCGCGTCAACGTAGAGTAAGAAGAAGTCCTATTCACTTTCCCCTCTTCTGTCAGAGCTGGCAAGTTACCTCTATGGACAGGCAGGAACTTGTCTGACACTAATCTTCCTCCCCTCATTTTGTGTTATCTCTTGTTTTCTCACTCTCTCTCATCGCAGGTGGGCTGGTTCCCCTCCACCTATGTGGAAGAGGGGGAAGAGTGACGGGGAAATTTCAGGAAGTGCATGGGTTGGGCACGGTGCCCATTTGAGCGGGTCATCTCTTACGAACACTGAAACGAGAGACCCTGCCGGCATTGCTCTCCCACACCCCCCTCCCTTCCCCGTCACCTTGAAGGATTCTGGGAAATGTCTGCACAGGCCCGTGCGGACAGATTAGGTGCGGGCTGGCGGCCGTAACCGACTTGGAGCCTCCCCACCCTTCTCGAATGGGGCTGCTGTGAAATCAGATGGCTGCGTTCCTCCCATTTCTGCCCCCCCCCGGTAAATATTTAAATGCTCCCCCCTCCAGCTGAGTCTCTCGATGAGTTGGAATAAGAAGGGAAAAAATCCCTGTGCTTCACCTCGCCAAGGGAGATTTCCGAGTCCTGACCTTGCTGGCGCCCTGCTTACCTGTTATTATTGATGACCATAATCTGCCACCTCCGGCGTCCGAAGCACATTATATGGAAACGGAAGCGTTTCTGGCGTGGATTCGCTGACAGGGAACACAATACAGGCGGGGGGGAAAATAAGAGAAGAAGAGGGGAGAACACAGCTGCTTAGAGCAGCGATCCCCGCGCCTTCAGATCAGAAGGGTAGCTTGTTAGTTTTTAAAGCTAAGTTTATCTCAAAAGGCGCATTGCTAGCTGTCACACTCCGCTTATGCAATTTGCAGATTTCTGCAGTGTCTGGGAAACGCGGAGCGGCTACGGCGGTGAACAAAGCGGCGACAGAGAACAAGGGAGATCATTTTGACACTCCTGTAAACAGCTCTGAACTGTGGCTGCCTTTCAGAGGGCTCCCATTAGATATTACAGGCAGTGCCTTAATCCAATAATGAGCAGGATTTACACACATTTGACAGAATAATTACTCTAAACCAAATGGTTACAAAAAACTGCGAACGGCATGATAAAAACGTAGTAATTACCCAGAGGATTTAAAGACCAACTTCAGTCAATGATTCATTATAGTTGAAGGGAAAGAAAGTGTTTAGTCACACCGCAGTAAGCTGAAGTTTGAATTCTTTAGTTCGGGATTATGTCTGTCACTGCTCTTAATGGGCCAGTTTTAGCAGTAACACACGTATAAACGGGCCCATACGCGTTGCCGAGAATTGACTCACGAAAACCCACTTGCACATTAACTGTTGAAAAGCACTCATTGGGCATAAACACGATTATATTGTGATGGCAATTCCATTATTGGCTTTTATCTGACTTAAGATGAGTCCATTGAAAAATGCAATGCAATGCAATAGATGGGCTTATGGCTGGTAATGATGGACATATACCCACCCAGGCTAATTCACTACCATCTTGGCCATGCTCAGAACAGGAGGAACACAGCCATCGCCGTGGATGTGTCTTCAGAGCAAAGAGCTAGAGAGGAAGTCTTGCTTTTTGTTAAATATGACAAAGCTGCCACAGGGAAACGGTGTAGCAATGTGATACACAGGGTGTCAGGATTTAGCCCAGCTGCTCCCTGTAGGGAGAAGAAGAATAAAAAAAGGTCACCTGATCTGCCTTAGGCCACCCATAAGAATATGCGGCACTCTGTCATTGTAGAAAGGTCGTTGAAGTCCACCAGTCGGTTCTTCCCTTATCTCCTTTGAAGCGATGTCGGAAGAAACTTTAATGAGCGAGCACATGCCTTCGGCCTGTTAAATGGAACATAACAATGTCGCGGTTACTAAGCAACCTCCGTCCGCTAGTTTCGCGCTCTGACTCTCACAGGTTTGATAAATCAGAATTTCCATCTCGGTAACAGCTGGAGCGCGGTAACCCGCCCTCGCCATGCTAGGGGGCGTGCATGCTGCAAGGGCTCATGTCCGTGTTGAAAACTGCAAGTGGTCGCGGGCCTGTTTGAAAGTGTGCGATCCGTGTATTGTTTGCTGTGACTGAAATGCAGTGGCGTGATCGGCGAAAGAGGGAGACAATTAGAAGACAATTTCTTCTAATAATCTGTCTTCACATCCTTTATCAATTATGGCTGCACTGTTTGATTCCTCACACCTGCTAATACAAAATGGCTGTAACTCCATTACAGTCTTCAAATAGTAGCTGGGGAAACGAAATGTATTAATTTAAGAAATAATTTATAGAGCTTAATTGACATCAAATCCCATTACATTACAATATTAAAGATGGGTTATGTTTGAACAGTGGCACGCAGTGGAATTCGGTGTGCCGCTTCTTCTAAAGGCTCCACAATGTCTGCGCCCCAGGACCACATTTTGAACTTTTTGCAAATACAATGTAAAATATTACATTGTCAAAATAAAAGGTAACTCAACCGTACTTGATTATCAAGCTTTCCACTATGATGTAAAGTTATGCAATATTTGATTGAAACCCAGATGTTTGATTGACCATTAAACTCACTTTAAAAAGTATATAACTACTTTCAGGTGCCCTAGTGAATCTAATGTACTTTAGCTGCCTTTGTTAAACAGCTCAACTGATTGAATCCTTTATGATTCCATGCTCCCTAACAATCCGAAGTGCAAAACACAAAATCCCAGTAGAGCTGGTTTTGGAGTTGCAGTCTAGCTGTTAGAGCTTGTAATTTGTCTCGCTGAAATGTCTCCCAAATGACTTCTCTGCCTGGCATCTCTTAAGATCCAATTTTTTGTTGAAAGAAAGCCTTGAAAACTCAAACGATGATGTTGTTTCAATTAAATCTGCAACTACACCAATGGTCGCTCCACCAGTTGCCATTTTCCACTTTAAAAAGTTTAAAAACTAGATCTTAGCAAGTCTGACGTAAATTAAATCTAATCAGCTAGCTAACATTACAAATGTTCATGGTTATGTGACAAGTCAAAGAGAATGTGCAGACCCCTAGTGCTGAAATCCCACCTACTCCAAATCTCCAATTATTATTTAATATCACGTGTAGTTTCCTTTCCTTGTGCTTTGCTAAAGATGGTACAAATTATATGCACTTGTGAAAATGATCCAGATATGGGGTACTCTGACATATATTTTCAGAAAATCTCATGTTTCTATTGTTTATAGTTTGGTTCAGTTTCTTTAATAATTGTTGTATCTTTGCAGTTATTAAATTTGTACAATTGGGTTTATTTTATTTTTGGGAATACAAATTACATGTAAGGAAATGTAATATGACTGTGCTAATGAAGTATTATCTAGTTGATACCTTTACCCGTAATTAATCTCAGTGACCACTAGATGTCAGCATTAAAAATGTCAGTATTCACTTTTCCATAGAAGGACAGAAATTCATCCTGCCAGTCCATCTTGCGCTGTAGAGAGCAAAGTTATTTCTGTGGTCGTATATGACAAAAATACGTTAACATCGCCATCCGATATAAATCAGCAGTACTGCTTTTTGAAATATAAAATGCAATGCATTTGAATGAATGCAATACTCATTCTCTGCTGTTACTTTGTGATTCAGATGGGGCAGATCAGAGGTGTCTCAGCTATTGTCCAATAATTAGGTTATCTCGATTTTAACAAGACATCAGTCAGAATCCATGTTTTATTTCAAGATAGGCCGCCACGCACAAACCTTAAGCGGCTTTTGCCTTTCACTTAAATCCACACAGTCTGGAGATAATGGCTGGTTCTTGCTACTGGTGCTTAAGCTAAGACGAGAGGCACAATAAATGTTTTTTTAAGTTTTTCACTCTAGTAATCTGTTAGTACTCCACTTCCCAGGAGATGAGCTCTGACAACAGGGGCTCTCCATTTCTCTTCTTTATAATATATATAGTATGTGTTTGTCTGTGTGGAGAGAGAGAGAGAGAGAGAGAGAGAGAGTCAGATCGACTAAAAGCGACTCACAAACATTCATTGAGACAATTTGGCAGGCTACATGTCGTGGGTAGAGAGTGCAGTCATTCTGGAAGGCATCACTTCACAATGGCATGCAGATTGAGATGGAGACCCAAGCTGTGTTGTAGCACGTTGCGTTAAACATTTCCCTCTGATGGAAAACACATGCCCACACACCATGGCACTGCAACCACAGAAGCATTCAACCTTACTGCTTGACTAACGCATGCTTTGTGCCGCAGAGTGCCGAGTCTCTGCATGCGCCCTCTTTTGGCCAAAGATTATCCCCTGCATTGGCCAAGAGTTCACAAAAGAATGACTTGATCACACTAGTTTGCTTTACCCCGCTGCTCAGCTTTTTGTCGCCTATTACAGTGGTACACAGTTCTGCACCTGTTGAAAATAGATTTCTGTGTTCTACCTTGGTGTTTCATTTTTCCCTACTATATCCCATTGCTGCAGTTGCAAAAAAAAACTTGTACAAAGACATGTCCGTTTTGGTAGACCTGCACAGGAAGCAGTAGGCTGCTCTCAATATAGGTCAAATTGAAACCAAACAATGATTTTGCCAGCATTAAAAAGCAATCAGATCCCTTTGTAGACAGAAGCTGTAATTAGCCTGTTATAATGAGACTGTTTGGAGAATTTTGGGTAGACTTGAGAGTGCATTACAAATACAGTGAATTGTCCTCTGAAACCAAAGATATATAAATAACATGAGCACCACGGTAATCTGCCATAGAGGCCAAACATGTTGCTGTGCAGTGTGTTTGTCCACATGTTGCTGTATCATATTGTAAAAAATGTATATGTCTCAATAAAATATAAATATATATATTGTCTTTTTTATATTTAGCTTGTGTTTTTTTTTTTTTTTTTTCACAAATTGAATGTATCATGATAAGAATTTATTATGCTGCAGGGATTATGTTACCATGGTTAACTGCAAAGGGAAGCCGCAGTGCCTCGTACAGTTCGTTGGTTAAAGACTTTAATTAGCAATGCCTGGGGGGGGGGGCTGTTTTCAAAACTTAATTGGCTAATTGTGTGAATACGTATGCAATAAATTAAGTCAGTTATTGCCCCTGATCGTAGGTGAGAGATGAGGAAATTAGACATAAAGAGATTAAACGCTAAAGAGAACAGGGGAGATTATGTTTGTGTGTGTGTGTGTGTGTGTGTGTGTGTGTGTGTGTGTGTGTGTGTGTGTGTGTGTGTTTAGCGCTGGTATATATATATTGGTGGATGTATGTTGCTGAATATGAATGCTTATTGGTTCACAGAAGTGTATGCATGTTTAGTTCATGTCCTGTTTTCCTCCCTCAGTTGTAAGGGTTGTGACACATATGTTACAAAGTATGACAAAATGTTACAAAGTATGAAAATACGTACATAAATAAATACATTTTTTCCAAGAACTTCAATGAACTGTGTTTGACTTTTCTTAATCCTATTGGTTGAGAAATCGCAACTGCCCTGAATTCCGACTGCAGGATAATCGGAAATCGAGTTTCTGAAATGCTTCCCACGAATGCTGAAAACCAGAGAACCCCTGTTAACGCCTTTCATGACACACTGTGCATTCCGGTATCCACTCCATGAAAGGAGGGAGCTCCAGCCCAGACGGCCTGTTCTGTCTTGTTGGCTGGCTTTGTCGCTACTGAATGTGCACTGGTAGCCTTGCGCTTCGCTAATAAGAGGTATTGCCTTTGTCTGAGCCTCCACCTGAGCCTGAAGACTCAGCCAGCGGGATGCTACAGCAGATAACAACCATATGTCTGCCGCCGAGAATGTAAGTCTCATTGAAAGCCTCTTACCGCGGTGGCGATTGAGGAGGCTGCCCGCGGCTTCTCGCCGCTCGACAGGTGAGCCGTGTAGGGGAGTGCAACCCCCTTCTCCCCCTCAGTCCGCCCCCGCAAACTCAGATCCCTCCCGCACAAAGAGACGCATACACAATCTGTTGCAGCAGCGAGGTTATGGCCTTAAAGCTGCTGGAATGGTACCCGGAGGTGCGCGGCCTGACACTCTGCATCGCCGAGATGGATTGGGGTAATGGGCCCGGGGTGGCCTGGCATCCTGCTTGGAGAGTGTACTTGTATGTCATCCTGACACAGAAATTACGATATGCACTAATGCGCCCTACCTCTCCTTCCCTCTCAATATGGGCCCTGACATGCCTTGTCTTGTCCCATATGTGGAGAGGAAAGAGAACGACAGTCAGAGCCCCGCAGTTGGAGAGAGGTGTAAAGGCATTTATTTATCTGACAGGAAAAGGAAAAAAGCCTGTGCATGCCCCCATGCTTCCCCTCTGGGTTCATGCTCACCTCACTCAGTCCGAATACTCTTTATTTCCCCTCCCAGGTGCTAGGAGCAAGCCGCTTATCTTTAATTTATGTGTGCTGTTTATGTGATGCATAGAGAATGTGTTCTGGTTGAAGTGGTTGGCGTGATTTTGGGGATGAGGCTGGGGAGGGAAAGGGGGGAGGGATTGGCACTATCAAAGCGGTGCTGCATTGCACTTGAGATGGTACACACGAGGGCAGAGATGCTCATGTGTAAGTCCCACCTCTGAAGGAGAAACAGATAATGGCCGCTTGCACTGCTGGATGGTAACCAATTTCCCCAGCTCTTAATTCACATGAACATGACCTGAATGAACACTTGACTAGAACGGGTGGCAATTAAGCTAACGCTGGAGTAAGACAATGTATTAAAATTAGCCTCAGTGTGGTGTGAATCACTGAACCATTGCTACACTATATGTCAGCAGGAGATTTGGTGTAAAATGTAACAGATGCTGTATTATAAAAAATCTATTTCAATGCTGTTTGAGAAAACACTCCTCTATCAGCTACCGTGCCACTCTCGAAGCAAACCCTGTGTGCACCTAACTGCCTCCGGATATTTTTCGCATTCATTTATCATTCTGAAATGTGATGTCGTCTGCTGTTCTGCACAGTGCCATAGCGGTGTTCCTCAGTACTTCCAGAGGTCAGCTTCTTACTTTCAGGAATGATCTCTCCATGTTTTGTCCAAAGCTGCTTTCAGACCATATTCCCTAAAACCCACGCACTTACGTGATGTGTTAATAAAAGCAAAGAGCAGTTTAAGGGGGTTATTTTTAATTGTAACTGAACTTATTTTGACGTTCAAATGAAGTACATCCTGCATGTATTATGTCTGCTAAAATGTATAATAGTATATTCATGTAAGATTGGCTGAATGTATTTCAAAGAAGAAACTTCAAGAATTGCATTTTGGCAGTGAATACAGTGTATGAATACACTACGTGATTGAAAGCATATGGACATCTCATTACAAAGTCATGATCATAAACATCGAGTTGGTCCCCACTTTGCAGATATAACAGCCTCTACTCTTCTGGGAAGGTTTTCCACCAGATCTTGGAACATTGCTGGGGGAACTTGCTTCTATTCAGCCACAAGAGCTGAATAGACCACAGCATATACGTTTCTTTTTATATTTGATTGTAAAAAGCATGAATAATTTATCTTTGTCATTAATGAGAACATTATTTTGCTTAATTTATGTCATTATCAATAAAAACAAAACATTGAATAAAAGACAACTATTTAAAAAATTCATACAATTAAAAAAATTTAAGTAATATAAATTGTGATAAATTAAATTAATATGCAATTATTATTTGAAAGCAGTATGTCAATCAATCTACTCCCTGAAAATTAATTTACTGTGTAACTAAGACAAAAATCTGTGGCTGGCTGTTTCTGTCTGTAACGTATAATCAGCTAACTACAAGTTCAGGAGTTTAATAAAATAAACCAAATTTGTTCAGGAAGTCATGTAGGAATGATTGAGAATGGGCATTCTCATACTCTTTCCGTAATAAATTCATGGTGTAGTACATTATGTAAATGTACTACATAATACTTAACATCTCCTTATCATATCACATCAGGTGAGCTATCAACTCTTACAAATATTTACAAGTTCTTATATCAAACACCATGAAAAAATATATGCCTAAAGAGTCATTGTGTAGCGTAAATAGTGCCTAAGCAATGATTTACATTAGTACAATTAAAATAAATTATTAAGCAATTAGTAGAATTCCTTGCCATACCTAGCAATGTTTCCATGTCTGGAAAGGCAATCAGTGGACATTACTCACAGACTAATGAACATACACCCAGCAATTGACGCTGCCTGCTTCTTAATAGAAACCATTTTAAAAAACCAGGCTGACCCTTTCCAACAACCTGTATGTGTTTGGCCCCTGAACTGTGCTGAATGGGAACTGGGTCAATGTGTTTAAGCGGCCGGTTTAATGTCACGACAAACAGCCTTGTGTACTGGCATTTCGCAAGATCACAGATGCAGCGTCTGTTTGAAAAGGCTACCCCGAAAATGGGCATAGAAGAACTAGACCGTAAAAAACTTCCGTTTCTGAAACGTCTGCATACTGGTGGTACCTTGCCAGGGATGGCGGCCTCCCTGTCGGGAGACAGCGGGGAAGGAGAAGCACATTAACCTAATAAGGGACATCTGGTGGCCATTCATTAACTTGACCATCCACCCTCCCCCGGTTTGAAATGTCATTTTTCACTCGGCCATGATCCCTTTCACGCAACGATGATCTTCAGTCAAAGAAAGAAAAAAAAAAGAAAAAATAGGCGGGGAGAAAAAAAGTTAATTACCTCTACGGTGTAATCGCAGCAGGCTTATCCGAAGCTCTTCAATGTAAATGAAGTGAGGAGGATGGTTCGGCCAGACCCAAAGGGTAGTGCAGTCCACAGACAATCATTTCAAATGAGTATTGAAAGATGAGGAAGGAGGAATAAAATGAGGAATGAGGAATAAATAAAAAAAGAGGATGAGGAATAAAATGGCAGCAAAGAGCTGTCATTTGTGCAAGGGACTTGTGAATGGGAACAGGGCAACCTCTGATGACTTTGATCGATTTGGCAGGTGAAGCGTTTCCTAACCCCAACCCCATGCACTTGTGCAGCATTAAGTTGTCGATGGGGGAGAGGGCGGGTGAACCCAAGATTTCCCCTCTCCTTTATAGCCTGCGGTATTTCCAAGGCACATTCACTTACTAATTTGGAAGACACGCGTCGGTGACCAAGTCGAACTCAGAGAAGGTCAAACTTTGCCGAAAGGAAATGGACACTATTACACGTACTATGCATTGACACTGTGAACCAACACAAAATGGAAATATGCAGATTTCAGCTATGAACAAATTAAAAACCAGATCTACCAAGCAGCCTATAGTCTAAAATTGCTGGCAAAACAAGTAAGCTAAATAATGACAAACACAACCAAGCGAAATTAATGTGGACTCAATACCTTTGGCCACTGAACCAGACTGTTTAGTCTTTTCCTGACTGTATACTCCAATGATAGGCAACTGCTTCCTAGAAAGAAATGCTCATGCATTTGTATAATCTCCATTTGTATAACATCTGCCTTACATTGGGCTGGTGGAGCTCAAAATCATTAGAATTGAATAAAAATAAAAGTATAAAGATTTTGACAGTCTATCATTTATTTATTTGATGCCATCTCAGATTGGTTTATTAACAATCACTTCAAGCTCAGCCTCTCTCCAATCTGTATTGTTAATCAGTCTCAATGTCCAGCCCCTTGTATTGACATACCTTTTATCGGAAAGGAAGTACCATTCTGTACTGCCTACCAATGAAACCCTTTGCCTCCGCCGGCCCTCCTCACTCATAGCCACTTTCCCCATGCACACAATCATGGTATCACACTGTGTTTGGCTCTTTTTGTTCCATTTGAAGGTTGTCTCCTTGAACCATGCATGCTCAAGATTTAGCTAAAAACAACTTGAGTTTTTATTGAATTCTAAGATCACTGACTAGAGAGTCATGATTAGAGATCTTGCTCTTTTGTATGCACTGATGTTTTGGATTGAATGTCACTCTGCATTAGGGTGTCTGCCAAACAAATCAAACAATAATTTATTAATAAATAATGGCAAGAAGGAAATTACATGGTTTAAAAACATACATGTTGGCCATCTACAAAAAAGCACAACTACAGCCAAAGAAAAATGTTGCAGCCAATAACAGTATCTTTATCACACATTTATAATTTGATATAGCTGTAGTGATTTACATATATTCCATAGACATGAAGAGCAGAGGAGATTTGAACTTTATTACTGAAGAAATCATGTCATGTATCAGGTGTTTAACTAAATCTGACACGCGTTCCGCAATTTTGTTGCTGGTGGATTTGAACGCTGTTTTAATCTTGATGATCTGTTTAATTAATGGAGGGACATTAGGAAGTCAGCAGTTTTCTGAACTGTTAAATAGGTTATATAACAGCCATGGTGCTCATGTGGCCATCCGTTCCTCAATTCTTAGTGTCTTAGGTGAGGCTATTTACTGATGATGACCAAATTTAACGTTTTGGAAATCTGTATTATGACAGGTATGTCAAGAAATGTTACGCTGAAAAATAGCATTTCCAGGGAAATACAAAAGAAACAGCTTTTTAGCTTTAAAACTAAATAAACAAATGCAGAAACTAAAAATCTTTTTTTATAATTTAAAAATTATTTTAAAAGAAAATGTATTCAATTATTCGAATCCAGAGTTCTTGTTGCCAGCCTATGCTACAACAATGTCAACAATTTATTGATCAAGTTAACTTGGTGGACAATAACAGGCATATGACAGGGTCAACATCAGGTGGGCCTGACCTGTTTCACACAGCAAAAAGTGCTTTTGTTTAGTTTTCAAAGGGCAATCCTTGTGCTTAGGATTGTCCTTAGCACAGTGATTCTGTGTCTTACATGGCTTAAAGAAACTTGATAATGTACTCTCAGTCATACATATGTGTACCTAAGGCAAACAGAAACAGGCGTAGAACCTAGACAACCCTAGCTGTGTAGTTGCACTCTTCGAGAAGTGCTACTCTGAAGAGATTTGTCATCATCGAGGCATGCTGTGCGGTGACAGGCACGCTAATGAGCATGCACAGGTGCAAATTCAACAAAGCTGCACAAGATGACTTCTGATAGGAAACTAAACCTGAGGATATAAAGCTGGATGCTGATTTTTCTGTAACAATACAAAACAACAAATGTGATTATCATGCAGTGTGTGTGTGTGTGTGTGTGTGTGTGTGTGTGTGTGTGTGTGTGTGTGTGTGTGTATGTGTCGGTGTGTGTTTGTGTGTGTGTTTGTGTGTGTGTGTGTGTCTGTGTCGGTGTGTGTCGGTGTG
>JAOYSI010072713.1:0-16534 GCA_025775065.1 Hiodon alosoides | reverse complement strand
CGGCTTCACTCGTCTGCTCCTGTGGTTCTCTCGCTACCTCACCTACGGCTTCACTCGTCTGCTCCTGTGGTTCTCTCGCTACCTCACCTACGGCTTCACTCGTCTGCTCCTGTGGTTCTCTCAGTAACTCCTCACTGCTCGTGTGGTTCTGTCACAGGCTAAGAGTGTTAATGACGTCCAGACAGAATGTATAAACGGTAACACTATAAAAAGGTGAAGAATCTGTGCTCTGGTATCATTATAGTTTTATTTTAGCTGTTAGTGTTTAACAAGGCAAATTCAATAGGCTGCTTTCAGCCCCTCTATTCTCACTACACTGCTGAATTTACTGTATTGGTTAAATTTCCGGGGCTCTTAGTGAGTGCTGTAGAAGCCTCTGCATACGTGTGGTTTCCTAATTTATCTCTTTCTTTTGGTATCAACTGAAAGTCTACCCCATCCATTCTCATCCACTCTCTCCCTGGCCACACTTTCCTCCTGGGACAACCCAAGGTCTCACCCATCCTGTCCTTTTCCACCTTATCCCCCTAGCACTGACACAAGGTCTCGCCCAGTCTCTCCCTCTGGCACCAAGCTAAGCGCTAGTCCACCTTATTCCCCTGGTACCGACCTGAGGTCTCGTCCACCCTCTCCTCCACAGTGTGCTCCTTCTGGTGGACCCACTCGCTGTTGCACTTAAAATAGATCTGGGTGGCAGGCGTGGCCTTGCAGTAGAGATTTACAGGCTTGTTCTTGACGATGTAGGCCTCCTCAGGCTCCATCAGGAAGTGGGGGAGGGGCTCGGGGGGGTCCGACGGGAACGTCTCTGGGAGTTCCCCCAATCCGTGAAAGTCATCATCTACTGTGTGGAGAGACACATAGGCGAAGTGAGTAAACAACCACAGCTTCGGTTTGTGATCAACCAGGCATTACTTTCTCTTGTCAGTGTCATTCAGGTGTGAATTCCAGTGTTCCTCCAGCTATGGCTTCAAACTGCTCCCTATTGTCCCGTACTGATTGGAACAGCACAGGGGCAGAAACATCAGCAACCTCACCTCCACCTCTTATCACCTCCGCTTTCACATTCAAACCCTTTTCCTTTTATCATTTTTTAAAGGGAGATCAGTGGCTCCAAGACTGAATTCCACAGATACGAACCACAACCCTAATTTACACACTGAAGTTTTTGGCTCCTCCCAGTATTTTTGGTTTCTCTGCCTTAAATTACAGTGGACCCCTCCCCGGGAGGCCGGGGGCAAACTGACTAGGCCACACATGGGTGTTTACACAGACCATGGCTCTAGATGTCACGGTAACAGCTACATTTCTCCATTCACATTTGTTAAACACATTCCTGTAAAAATGTATCCAAATTTAAGAACTGCGGGCTGTATACTGTAAAGCGGGAATGTGGTTCTGTTAAGATTAAACAGCTTAATAAGTTGTGTGATACTTTGATTGGGGATTCTGAGTAGCCCATGTCCCCCTCTGAGAGTAAATAACAAGCGTTCTCACCCTCATCCATTACTACGTTACTTTCATTCACTTTACCAGAGCAACTGGGGGTAATTTATTCATTAGATTCTCAACAGAACCATTGTAACTCTCATCGTCGTTGGGTTTTCACTCCAACAGCGACTCTCCCTTGTTTTTCGGGTATTTAGCATGTCTACCAGAGCCAACCACACAAACACACACACACACGCACACTCACACTCAAAGACACAGACACAGTCATTTTTAAACGATTAAGCAGTGTAGGCTGCAAATATAATAAACCCAACGAGCCGTTTTAACTCTCGCTAGGATCTGTCTTTCATCAGGCTGAGATCTGTAGGAGGCCAGCAGACAGAGCATGGCTTGAGGGTTATCCAGTAAATTCCCTATTCACAGTACAACACAGTAAAACTCAACTGTGGGAGGCCCACGGGCAGGCCTGCACCTGAAAGCAGCCCTGGAGACACGCCCACTGCCAAGGTCTAACTCACTCACCCTTAACGAGACCACACTCAGGTGCCCACCTTACATACTTAAAAAAAGAGACAGCAGGGCTTACTAAGAAAAAGTCAATATTTGGTTTGTTTTGGAAAAGTATGTTTATTCTTTTGTCATGAAAGGGATATTTGCATTGGTTGGGTAGTTGTGCTTTTACTTACTTGCCCAACAAAGGCCATAAACTGTTTCCTTGTGTCGGATTACTCTCAGACCAGGAACACCCTAGCATGCCATACCGACACATTTAAGTAAAAATCTACAGTAAAACACAGTAAAATTCTACATTAAGCAGTATAACTCCATCCAAGCTCCTACATCCCAGCACTCCCGTCCCAGCTCCAACATCCCAGCACTCCCGTCCCAGCTCCAACATCCCAGCACTCCCGTCCCAGCTCCAACATCACAGCACTCCCGTCCCAGCTCCAACATCACAGCACTCCCGTCCCAGCTCCAACATCACAGCACTCCCGTCCCAGATCCTACATCACAGCACTCCCGTCCCAGATCCTACATCATAGCACTCCCGTCTCAGGTCTAACATCACAACACTCCCGTCTCAGGTCTAACATCACAACACTCCCGTCCCAGCTCCTACATCACAGCACTCCCGTCCCAGATCCTACATCATAGCACTCCCGTCTCAGGTCTAACATCACAACACTCCCGTCTCAGGTCTAACATCACAACACTCCCGTCCCAGCTCCTACATCACAGCACTCCCGTCCCAGCTCCTACATCACAGCACTCCCGTCCCAGATCCTACATCACAGCACTCCCGTCTCAGGTCTAACATCACAACACTCCCGTCTCTGGTCTAACATCACAACACTCCCGTCCCAGCTCCAACATCACAGCACTCCCATCCCAGCTCCTACATCACAGCACTCCTGTCCCAGCTCCTACATCACAGCACTCCCGTCCCAGATCCTACATCACAACACTCCAGTCCCAGGTCTAACATCACAACACTCCAGTCCCAGGTCTAACATCACAACACTCCAGTCCCAGATCCTACATCACAACACTCCCATCTCAGCTCCAAAACCATAACACCTCTTTCGTCAGCTGAAATTAAACTTGTTTGTTACTCCACCCATTCCACCACAAACAAGGATTGGTCCGACTAACTGCATCAGACCCCAGGTAAAGTCTCAGAAGAATGAGGAGCCACAGAGAACATCACTACATGTCTTATGTGGTTTGTGGAAGCCCATTTACTACTCTTGTTTGGAGGAATATCGAGAGGTCCTTTAAATCAAACGCTTCAGCTTGGTTATCAATTAGCTTTAAGTCATAGCAAGTTCACGATGAGGATTCTCTGTGCTTGTTTGATTCTGTACTAACTTTCTAAGCTCATGCACAAAATATTACAAAGGTGTCTTTTTCCATCTGTCACATGGCCCTGATAAAACCTGATTTCCCTCTCCCACATGAAGAGAGACTAGTGCATGCCCTTGTCTCTTCTCAACACAACTACTGCAATGCATTTTTGCTGACGCTACTGAAACAGGTTATTAATAGCCTACAATAATATGTTCAGACCTTCGCTGATGGAGTCCTAACTACGTCTAAATCTTTAAAACGTATTACATGTGTCCAGGCATCTCTGTACAGGCTGCCTGTTAAGCTAGGGTTGACTTTAAATTACTACTTAGAGCTGGGATGATAAATCGAAAATTAGACGCCAAAACATGATCGTCTCACCGAAACCTCATTCTGAAGCATGTCAGTATCTTTCAGTGATTGCAAAATGTTACCTACGGAGCAGCGGAGCAGAAAAGAAAGTGAAATTGCACAGATAAAAGTATAAAAAGACAATGCGCTCCCCAGGGGATTCCATAGGATTTGATTTGAACAAAGTTAGAGCTCAACCAATGATTGGAAATGGATTGTGGCCAAACTCCTTGGTTAAGGTAGTTATCACAAACATAAACAACTTCCCAATTACCAAACTCAGTAATGTAATGTAATGTAATGTAATGTAATGTAATGTTATGTTATGTTATGTTATGTTATTGTCACATGGTGCAAAATAATAAACACGATCTTAACGAACTAAGTTCTTCAACAACCCAGGAAAAACAAAATACAAAGCAATGACTCACCCTGACTAAAGAGAAGTGCAGGGTTTAAATGGAAAATGGAAAACCAATGGGGAGGTGTAGGGCCAATGGGAAAGGAGATGATCAGACTAGTGCACATGGGTCTGTGGAATGGTAATTTAATAATTGATTGACAGGAGCTAGAAGACTGAAAACAAAGAGTGAAGGCAAACTGTGACAGTAATGTTCTAGAGAGATGAACCAAATTATTGTATTATTATTATTTGTCCAGTCTCCTGTGCGAAACCTGAGACCTGTGCATTATATATATATATATAAAAAAACTGTGTCCAAATCTAGGCTTCTGTTTATTCATTTGATAGGCACCTAAGCTCTGGAATGGTCTCCCGCAGAAAATGCGTTTTTAAATCAACCAAAAACAATTTTTTTTAAAAGAAGAAAAACTTCTTCTTGTTTTAATACCCTTTAACCCACTTTGTTTCCACAGCTCGGAACACGCTGCTGAAATAATCTATTTCATTTGTAAAGTTAATGGAAACTTTGGGATGTGTTTTGCGAGAATAGCGCTACATTAAACAAAAGATTTCTATAATATATAGGCCATCAATAACTTTTCAAAATACCCAGTGGTCCAGACTGAAGGTAGAGGGTGAGGAGAGCTGGTGGATCTCGTCCTTCATTTCCTTTGTCCCGAGGACTGTCGTACTTCTCTCCTTTAAACACCAATTGTATTCACCTGCCACACACTGCCTGAAACACAACATTGCACAAAGGGAACTTCTCCCGCCTAGGTTGACCACATGGGCGTACCGTGCCCGCCAAAATATTTAACTAATATTAGGAGATATCTGAGCACTCAATTTCCCAACGAAGTACCCAAATCAAACTTAAAACCTCAAAATAAATACATGGGTGAATCAAATTTCTCCCTCTCTCTCCGTAAATGTCAAGTGATTAAAAAGAAACTGATAAAAAATACAAACCACAACTTTGCACTGTCTGCTATCGAAACGATAACAATCAAACTTCCGGTACTTTTGAACAAGGAGCATCATGGGCTGTTGGAGCTGACTTGATCCCATCAGAACATCAAAAAAATCTGGAACAGCTGGGGTCTGAGGGAAAATGTATGTAAAAAAAAAAAACTAACCTCTTCAAAAGTGCATCTTCATGTGTCACATTTCAGTTTAAACAACACGGCAGGGGTTTCCCCCATCTCTCCATTCCAGAGTTCAAACACAACCCTCTCATCTTCAAACACCTTAATTCATTACACATGAATGAGTAACATGAATGACAAGGCGAAGCAGGAATCCAAATCAAAATAGAGGAACTGTGAAGAGGTTTACAAATGTTAAACAGGATAAGGAGTATACAATAATCAAGACAGCGTACGGAGATAGCGACCATTCTTAATAGCAAGCTCAACGCAACCTAGACCGCTCCAATTTTAATCAATATGGGTGTTCTAACTAGAGGTGTCCGTCAAAAAAGTTTACCCTGAAGCATTACTAGACTTTGGCTTGAATTATCCCTTCTTTCCCGTAGTCAACTACCAGTCAACAGCACAACTTGCATTTAAAATGAATGAGGAAGGTGGAGGTGGAAAAATGAAGAAAGGCTTCTTCTCAGCCAAAGCCCATCAGTCAATTTAAACACAAATTGTCCCACTGTTCTAGTAAAGAATGTTTCACCACATTCAACCGTGAAGGGGTCTTGGCTGGACTGAATAGGCTTAGCAGTGGTCATGTTTCGCGCAGATTTATTATGAGAAGTGCCTAGATAGTACAGAGAGACAGGGGTGACTCCTGCCTGTGTGGGTGGAACCTCACCTCTGTGGAGCTGATTACCCAATGACCTCTTCTCAACAGCTCACTGATTGGCCAGTGCAAATGGCAGCTGAATATCTAGTGACTATCTAGCAACAAAAATAAAAAACCTGGAGAGGCAAGGGTATTATAACTGTTAGAACTGTTAGAACTGGAATGTTTGTACTGTGTAGGATGCTTCATTAGGATGAGGCTCTGTGACGAGCCTAGTTCAACGGGGTGAGGAAAGGATTCGGTCCTCCCTTCTCTACTTCAAACCAGCGAGCTATAGAAGAAGAGAATGTAGTTATTATCTTTCAGCACTGCTGATAACCACTGGCGGATGCAACGTGATTCATCTTCCCTAGGTGTGAAATGCCTCCACTGAAAGAGCTATCATGTCCACAGACCTATCCAATTCCTCCCAACCGCCTCTCCCGGTTGATGAATGGAGGACTTTTCCTTAGAAATGTGGAACAGTGGAAGACCCCGGGGTTTAGGGATTTAAATGAATACTGAGCTCTATATATGTTTCTTACAATTAAAATATTATTCTTTCATAAAATTGAAAAAAAAAAAAAAAACGTTATAAATGAACACAGTACAATTATTAATGCTCTTACAGTCACCAATAGCTTAACTGTAACTATACTGTTCCCATTTATATAGCTGGGTACTTACTGTAGTAATTCAGGTCAGTACCTGCAACCTTCTGCTCACAATCACAGTTCCTTCACAACTGCGCCACCTAGCTGTTAGGGCAATGAACAGGAAGCAATCTTTGTCTAACCGTAAGGGAACACAGAGGTTTGGTGTTGAATTGATAGTCTGCCATCTGTTTGTTACGTGAGGTCAGGAGAGCTTCAGAAAATCAAACCTATATACCAGGTGGTGCTGGGAATGCTCTCCCGCTGGCAGTGCATGCATGTTCAGTGCTGTTTGGGGGGGTACCCTGGGAGATGAACAGGAAGGCATGGTCCTGACCTGATTGTGATTAGATCAATGCCGGATGGTCTTCTTCAGGACACACGGTATAGCTCAGAATGAGCATTGATTATCAGAGGCTATGAACACAGCAACGAGCCACTACGATAGGCCAGGGAGGAGGGACTGTCGACAAAAGGTTGCTTCTCAAAGCACTGGTCAACTACACTGCGTGTGGGAGCACACGCACGCGGGGCGTGCACACTCCGGTCAACTACACTGCGTGTGGGAGCACACGCACACGGGGCGTGCACACTCCGGTCAATCACACCGCGTGTCAGAGAAACAAATGCACGCACACAATGAGAGATACATGCTTGCAAACACAAACACAAACACATGCACACACACACACACCCACACAGTCACACACGCACACGCACGTGCACACACACGTACAATTGCTCATACGCACGTGTACAAAACAATCACACACCCACACACAAACATGCAATCGCCTCTAATAAACAGATACTCAGGGACACACATACACTCAGGCCTAATGAACATACACTTGACACAGCAGATAGCTATTGACTGCTTCCATTACTGGCTCAGCGAACTCTCCCCTAGCTGAGTGCCCCTGTCAAATAGCGCTAAACACCCTCATATTTCATCCCTAAGACAGCCTCCTACAAACCAGGAAACAGGGGACATGCTTTATTTACTCCAACATCACCATGGTGAAGGCTACATTAGTGAAGTAAATGGGTCAAGTCCCTTCTCCGGGCCGGCAGCCCTACTGCAGATGAGTGCTGGGATGTGGGACAGGAAGTAAACAGGCTGCAGTCAAACAGAACCAATAAATAATTCAAATCAAAGGAAGTTTCTAATTTTGCCGCCCATCAATCCGAAATGAAACAAACTGCAGGACCTGCACACCTAAAAAGATACACTTCTTTCTATTGCTTCTCCCTTCTTGCATTCACTTTCAGTGCTTTAACCCATAAGAGAGAACATTTTAAAGGTACACTAAAAGGAGCATAAAGACCAGCCTTAAGGGTCGCAGTTCAATACAGGGTTGTAGAGGGTTGAAGAGTTCCGTACTGATGGAAGGACAGGGCCCAAATGTCCACAACAGACTGTTACAGCCTTGTCTCGCCTCCCACAACAGACTGTTACAGCCTGGCCGCTCCATCCACCACAGACTGTTACAGCCTCATCTCCACCTAACAAAGAACGTTACAGCCTCATCTCCACCTACCACAGAACGTTACAGCTTCATCTCCACCTACCACAGACCGTTACAGCCTCATCTCCACCTACCACAGACCGTTACAGCCTCATCTCCACCTACCACAGAACGTTACAGCCTCATCTCCACCTACCACAGAACGTTACAGCCTCATCTCCACCTACCACAGAACGTTACAGCCTCATCTCCACCAACCACAGAACGTTACAGCCTCATCTCCACCTACCACAGACCGTTACAGCCTCATCTCCACCTAACAAAGAACGTTACAGCCTCATCTCCACCTAACAAAGAACGTTACAGCCTCATCTCCACCTACCACAGAACGTTACAGCCTCATCTCCACCTAACAAAGAACGTTACAGCCTCATCTCCACCCACTGTAGCCACATGCCAGCAGTATCTAATATGGTTTTTCCTGCATTTAATATCTGAATTTTAAAGACGCATGAAAAATTCCACATTTCCTGGGAGTCATGGTAACGACCCCAGCCGAATGGTACAAAGTGAAGAAGAAAAACAGATCTTTGGAAATGGCTCTTTGCCTCGAGAAAGCAAAAATTAAACACTTCCTCATACCCTTTCACATTGAACCCTCACTTAGAGCCAGAGCTGAAATGTATGTCTCAACATCAGACAGTTCAGGGTGAACTTTATGTAAATATGTCTTTTATGCGTTTTCATTACGTATATGTACATAATGACACCTTGTGTGCTATCATTTGGTATCCAAGTGAGCTGGCTCTGAGGCAGTTACCCCCAGACACAAACTAACCTGTCTAACCTTCTTGCTCATCCTTCTTTAAATTCCGTGTAAATCACTGTTTCCTGATTATGTGGGGACTCAGTGCTGCTGTTCAGGGCGTTGCTTCATCAGAGGTGAAGGGAGAGAAGAAAGCTCTGGCTGAGCTGTGACTCCATGGGACATCACCACCGCAGAGGCTGAACTGCCAATTAAAGACTGCTCATTTTACAAATAAGCTGATGAAGCAGTGGAGAGAGGGAGGAACAGGGAGGAAAGAACAGAGAAGGAGGAAGAGAGTGAGATGGGAGAGAGGGAGACAGGAGAGAGGGAAATAGTGAGATGGGAGAGAGGAAGGAGAGAATGAGATGGGAGAGAGGGAGGGAGACAGGAGAGAGGGAGGAAGAGTGAGATGGGAGAGAGAAAAGGAGAGAATGAGGGAGAGAGATGGGAGAGAGAAAAGGAGAGAATGAGAGGGGAGAGAGGGAGACAGGAGAGAGGGATGGAGAGTGAGATGGGAGAGAGAAAAGGAGAGAATGAGATGGGAGAGAGGAAGGAAAGAATGAGATGGAGAGAGGGGGGGAGACAGGAGAGTGGGTGAAAGAGTGAGATGGGAGAGAGAAAAGGAAAGAATGAGATGGGAGAGAGGGAGAGCGGTGAGAGGGAGGGAGAGAGAAAAGGAAAGAGTGTGATGGGAGAGAGGGAGGAAAAGAGTGAGATGGGAGAGAGGGAGACAGGAGATGGGGGGAGAGTAAGATGGGAGGTTGAAGGTCCGATATCTGAAAACAAAGCCAAATAATTATTAAAACCCGACTGGAACTAGAAAAAAAAAAAACTAGTCTATAAGTGGATGCAAAGCAGTGCAGAACGTATGATAAACAGTTTTTCTAACCTTTCTAACTTCCTTTTAGACACAAATTGGAATCATTTTGGCCATCAAAGAAGTCAATGTTATTTTTGAAACAGCAACAAAATCAAAACTCAAGAAACCAAACAAGAATAAATCTTATTCTAAAAAGAAGTCAAAAGAAAAAGGGTTTGACATGGCGTATGAAACAACCAGAAAAGAGAAACTTGTCAAACTAGAAAAGACCCAGAGACAAAAAATATCGAACTTAGACTTAGCTACAGCAAGGCACTGAAACAGTAAGAAATACGTCTCAATGAGAACAGAGAACAACACATTATCACCAACAATTATCACAAACTGAAGAATCCACGGAGCTAAATTCCTTCTGGGAAATACGGAACAAATACAGCAAATCTAAAACTCATCACAAATTGGTAATAAACATTTGGATACATTATTATTGATAAACTCGATGAAAAAGCAGACAAACATAAACTAAATTCAGACCAAATTAAAAATGAAAAAATAATAATACAAAAAAGCTAAACAAATTGCAAACCTAGATCATGTACATTCAGAACCCTCTGGACTACCCAGTAACAGGACCAGAGATGAAAGAAAAGCTTCAAGCCCTCAAACCCAGGAAAGCCTGTGGGCTTTTATCGTCAATGAGATGCTGAAACACAGCAGCCCCAAGATGCAAGAGGCCCTGGTCAAAGCATTCAAGATCATTCTGGTTGCAGGCTATTTCCCAGATATCTATGGGCTAACACTAGTGCATTAACACCGAGAGAAAAATTACCCCAATAATTACAGAGCATTTGGGTGAGTAGTGAGGAAAATATCTGGGAAAGATATTATGCAGTATCATTATGCCTGGATACCGTCCTTCCTTACCGAACACATTGTCTTGAACAAGAGTAAAATTAGATTTTAACCAAATCTACTGCACCTCTGGCCATGCTTACACCCTACAAACCCAAACAAATAAATGAAGGAAAACATTTTGCTTATTTTATAGACTTAGAAAAAAAGCATTTGATTCAATTTGGCATCCAGGTCTACCCTTAGAATTCTTGAAGGTGGTGTAGGAGGTAAAGTTTATGGCATCATTAAGTCAACATATACAGAGAATAAGTGTGGTGTGAAGATTCCTGCTCAAAGCCGATGAAAAGAGACAAGGCTGCAACTCTGGACAAGAGTTACAGTATTTCAGAAAAGAAACGGATCTCAGGAAAACAGGTACGTATTCACCCTGGGCAGCAGCACCCTGGAGCCCCACACCAGCACTACCTGGGTATAATAACCATGAATTTTTGTTCCATCTGGCATTTTGCAAACGCAGGAGTGCAGCCAACACTGCGTTGCAGGGCTGAACTAAGTCAGTTTCACTTACTCCACTTCATACAAAATCAAGTGTTACAGGGTCCATCAACAGCGGGCTGATCCGCAGTCCAACCACAACACCGTACCGAGAAGAGAATCTCATCCGAAGTATGGTACTGATGCTTAGCCAAATTAGCCAAATTAACACAAACGGGCTCCAGGACACCACTAACAAAAAACTCCCGGTCCAAAAAAACTAAAACTAATTATGAAGTAGATTGGGATAACAAAATCACATAATAAATTGCAACAATATCTGGACCAGAAAACATTGACAGATCCTGAACAAGCGAAGAATCAGTGACTACAGCCTGGCCATTGAAAGAAATAAAAAATCAAAATCTGCCAAAGAAAAAAGGTTGCGCTGTCACTGTGATCTGGGGGAAGTCAAGGCAGAAATGTATGTTTCGTTACACCTTCCTCCATACAAGCAAATCCGGGACACATACCTCCCCACACATTCAAACCAGTCTAGATTTCAGATTCTCTGGGATTTAAATAAACTGCCAGTCCTGTTAGGAGAGGATGCATAGCTGTCTGACACACCCACAGAGACAGAGAGACAAGAACAAGGCATTCATGTGCACCCATGTCCTACGTAAATATAGAGAGGGAGAGGGGGAAAACGGAGGGTTTCAGTTATTTAATTCTGTCATGCCAGTAAAACATTTTTTGAATCTGAATTTGAATTGTGAACTTGAGAGGGAGGGAAAGAGAAAGACGAGGGAGACGAAACGAGAACCAGCCCTTAAATCGTCTAATTATATTCATGTAAAACCGGGTTCGGGACCTTTGTTCTACCGGCGCTTGACTTCACTGAAACGTGACACTAATGAAGTTTGTAGCACAGCAGCCATTCAGGTCACACATGACCGCCGGCGTCGTGTCATTTCAGGCCCCCGCCACCACCCCCGAGGAGGCTCAGACGGTTCCTGGGGTCGCCCCGGTCCACAGGGCAGCAGAGTGAGGGAAAGCCGAGCCGCCCTGTCAGAGGAACCGCGTCTAGCATGTGACCCCTCACTGTGCCCATTGGCTCCCAACGGCACCAACACTCAGCTAATTGGACACCAGCGTGGCAACATCTCCTGGACCATATAGTCATTTACCTTCAGTGGGGAGGACAGTGGGACAGGCCAAATGGGATACCCCCAGCGCTGCAATGCACTGCAGTAATACAGATTCCCAGCACTATCTCTACATTGCAATAAAGGAGAAATTCTCCGGGAGGCAGGGGCACATACACACCTAAACACACGCACACTCGCATCCTAGTGAACACAAACACACACACACACACACACAGTCATTGTGGTAAGAGGTTCTGATATTCACAGAATCTCTGTCTGGTTCCAGCCGTGCTAGTCTGAATGCTTTTATACTAACCAAAGGGACCACACCCTGTGGAACATGTACCTCCAACCACAGCTACACCTCAAACCACACTTAAATTGTGTCTATTTTCAGTCCTTACTGAGTGAACACATATGGAATATTGTTCCAAATTTTTTAATGTCGAAACCTTCTCGTATTAACAAAACAAAGGAGCCATTTGTTTATTCCTTAAAAGTACCTGGAATGTCGTTTCGTGTACCAGTTTTATCAAGAAAAAGGAGTCTGCAATCTCAGCACATGGAAGAAATTGATCGTTAAACTTTTTTATATTACATTTTATTACAGAATAACCTTGGGGTGTATTCCCTATCGCCTCTCAAAATCTTTCCAGTTTAACATTCCGATGGTTTGCCCAACGGGGGCAATGTTTAAGCCCAATTTTAAAAACCACAAGAGGGTTAGAAAACCAGGAACACAGGAGCAGAGAGGAGTGGAGATCCAGTCCAATCTCCCTTCTCATCATCTCCAGTCACGCGGGGGTTGCTCCTGGGCTGGAAACGCCGCATGTATTCCTCTCCTCTCCTCTTTTTTGCACGTGAAAAGAATGAATCCGGCCCTCTGTGGAAACCCACAGAATGAACACGAGCCAACGTGAGCACTATGAGAGGCTTTATAGAGACGTCTGCTAGAACCACACACTTCTAACAGGCCTCTCCGTGCACCTCGCTTTCAGACCCAGGGTGTATGTGAGCGTGTGTCCACGCGTCTGTCCGCCGGTCCGAGCTGCAGTGTCCGTCTGGGTCTGTGCGCAGGTCTTTGGGGTCTGTCTGGGTGTGCGTGTGTATAAACAAGTGAAATTAGTAGCTGTGAGCTTTTGACAGCTGCCCTGGATTCCCCAAAAACAAGTAAATAATAACAAAAGAAAACAGCAAAAGCACCTTTTCCATTCCGAGTGATTAATCATTCATTGCTGGATAAGATGTGGAGTACGTGCCTTAGGGACACAACAGAGGCACTAATATAACTATGATAATGGGCAATACTCATCCTTATTCTTTGGTTCTACTAACCAAGAGAAAACCGATGAGAGAAACAGAGGAGTGAACAGGGACTTCTTCTAGATCTAGCGAACCAGGCCGCTTTGAAGAGCTTCATTAGTCTTTAGTTCATTTTTTTATTTTTATTTTTATTTAAAGTGAATTCGATTTTTATTCTTGAGGCAAAACCTGTGACAAAACAAGTCCTGTGTGACATCGTAAATCCTGAGGGTAATTGTCTAAAATCCGAAGGAAAACTGGCGTTCCTGAAATGCAAGGTAATCTGTACAACCATCATATGTACGGCAAATGTAAAAAATAAAAATAAAATAAAAATACTGCCTGCTTCGACTCTGCCTGTGCCGCCAACTCAAACAGTCTGCACTACTGAGCAAAGGGAGCGTTCTGGCTGACTGACAGGCACATAAATAAAGAGGGCGAGGTACCTGTCAGATGGACCGCTTACCAAACATTTTGTTTTTGAAGAGTTTCTGCAGTTTTTTTCTACAGTAATACGCCAAAAACGACGTCAATGGTCAAAGAGGCATCACAGCATTAGAAAAGCAACAAGAGTCTACACCGAGGGTACGAGACTAATGGGGGGAGATTGCAGAACAGCAGATTTGATGCTCAGGGATGTCCCGGAAGGAGACCTCCGAAGGACACTGCAGATCGATTCGCTGCATCGATGAATAAAACACCAAGGGTATCTTATCTAGAACTGTGGTCCACAGAGAGAACCGACTTGGAAGGTTTCACTTGTGTGTGGTTAACGGGTTTACACAAACAAGATATGGATGTGAGGTGCGCGCCGCTTTAAACCGTCCCGTCAAAACTACTCCTCTCGCCCAAACCGATCACGCTCACACACTCACACAGATCACACAGACTCTCACGTATCATACTCACTCTTACCCACACAGATCACACACACTTAAAGATCACACTCACACAAACACTTATTCATACAGATCACATTCACACAGGCATGACCTTGATGCTTGATGCTTCCTTGTGAGAGCTGGAGAAGGGATCAATGTGGCCCCATACTCAGATAAGTTTTAAGAGCCAGAGCCCCCAGGGCAACGTTAATGGACTCTTTCCTCAGACCTTATTAAAGACATATCAGGTGGGACAGTCCCGCGCTCCCGCCTCTTCTCAGGTCACTTTCTCCGTCTAACTATGCCTCCTCTTCCAACCGTCACCACAGCAACAATTGCTCGTCTATCAGCCAGATCAGTAAATACATTGGATCGCTATTTGATGTAGCGTCTTCTTGTGTTACTCATATATAATTATAGTCAAACCCTAGATGAACCCAGTCGGAACCTTTCGCCCTGGTACTTCCCGGCTTCTGCTGTGTGTTTATCCATACTGTTCGGATTCTGCACTCCCCCCCCACCCATTTTAGAACCCCACCATGAGTAGGACCGGGCTCCTTCAACTACCTGCCTTTGAGCCATTCATTCTCCGACCCACTGCAGGCCACACCGAGGTCCAGAGTTAGAAAGGAGGAGAGTTCTCTCTGTCCTATCAGTCCAGACTGGGCTGTTCATTTGTGCCGTAAGAGTTAACCACTCTCTGGTACACTGACTGTTCCCATAGCCGTATCTGTACTGAAGACAGCAGCGGGATCCCACTGCCCTACTGAGAATCTCCCTTGGCATGGTCAGTAATATTTTAGCCTGTCTGTAGCTAACCTGTTCATTATTTAATCAGGCTGACTTTGAAGGGAGCCATAGGTTCTTCTCTGTCCCGAAATCCCCTCGATGTCCTGATCAGTACTGACTCTTTTCATACTCACTGACTGTGGGGGATACCTTACTTTCAGCGAGTCTCTGAAATTTTGAATGTCTGACGACAGCCCCTAGTTTATTGCCTTAAAGGCCAACACATTAAATTATACGTTATATATGTATGCTAGCTATTTTAAGTCCGACTTAGATTTCTATTTCGGAGAGAGCACACCCACACATTTACATAAACACATTTTACATAAATAAACGAGAGCTGGAATTAGCACCAGGACCACAAACAGAACTGGTACCATTACCAACTCTGCCTTTACTCCCAGCACAGAACTCTTTTGTATGTGATCTCCCCTGTTATTCAAAACAGACCAAAATGGGACCAACGGCTAGCAGGGCTGTCCCAGTAAATCCACACACCAGAGGCTGGCTTCAGTGGTTTACGGCTCAACAGCGCTTCTCACAGTAAGTTCAGTGCCAGGGCCAACACCTCGACCCGCACAACCCCAGGATCCTCTTCCGAGTCCAGCCACTGCGCGAGAACATTGGGTGGCGCCGGGGGAATGGGAGTGGCACGGGAAAGTATGTTCATTTAAATAATCCATGAGCGAATAAACATTAGACTGGGTCTCAGGCTCACAGTTCTTAGGTGGGCCAGGGATCACAGTGCTCGCTGATTGGGTGAGTTTAAAATATTCAGCTAAGAGAGTGTGACCCATTCCGTGAAGTCTTAGTGTCGGTTCACTGCTTCTGCCAATGGCCGTCGCTAGCTTTAGGGCTAAATTACTCAGGGTGGTCATTCATTTTCTTAGGGGACTAACTGGATTCTGCTATGAATTTGCTATGAGTTTTAAGAAAATAAATGAAATATCATTTTTAAAAGTAATAAATATGTAAATATTACAACATAAATCATTTTTTTTAAATTAACTTACAAACTGGCATTATAAAAAATAGCACACAGCGCCGACAATGATATTTTGACTTTTATATTTGTGTGTTCAACTCAGTTTGAAAGCAGTAGAAGACCAACGTGTATTCACCTGACACATCATGAAGGGCAGACAGTCATGTTGGTCCTGCTACTAAACACCCATTTTTAGATTTGGTGAGATAAAAAAGTGCATTAGATGCAGAAACAGATTTTCAGCCAGTAAAACTTGATTGATTGATTTCGCTCAGAGATCTACCTAAGCACTGTTTTTATGATTGTATTTAAAAGCACTGTTTAATGGTCTGACCTTTTCAAGTCATGCCAATAAAATGTTAATTGTGTGTGTGAGAGAGAGGGGGGGGGGGGTATATGTATGTGTGTGTGTGTGTGTGTGTGTGTGTGGGTGAGAGAGAGAGAGGGTGGGTATATGTATGTGTGTGTGTGAGAGAGAGGGTGGGGTATATTTGTGTGTGTGTGTGTG
>JAOYSI010072712.1:0-12994 GCA_025775065.1 Hiodon alosoides | reverse complement strand
TAAATGACATCGTCCTCTCCTCGCCCATTGGCCGCCGTGCTTTAATAAATGACATCGTCCTCTCCTCGCCCATTGGCTGCCGTGCTTTAATAAATGACATCGTCCTCTCCTCGCCCATTGGCCGCCGTGCTTTAATAAATTACATCTTCCTCTCCTCACCCATTGGCTGCAGCCACTTTGTCCTGGTGAAAAAGCTGGCCGAGCTCCGGGTCAAGCCAGCATCTGTGATGCGAGTTATCCAAAATCAGTACAATTTTGTACCTTAAGAACAATATTAAATGTGCGTGTGCATGTATGTATAAGCAATAGAGATGTTGCACGGGTAATACAGTAGATGTCATTAAACAGGATGTTGGCAGGGAGAGCTCTTCTTCAGCGTGGATAACAAAGTGACATTAATCTGGTTGTTTAAAAAGGTTATTGAATGATATTGCATGTACGTACACATGTACGTATGCACCAAACTGATTTGCCAGAATCGCTGAACACTACTCTGTACACACGTTGACCAGCGCTTCTCCAAATCTCCCTAAGCTTGGTTATATTGCATGCCTTTATTATATTACAGCCCATCTTTTCCTAAAACCCACAAAATCTTTCCAGTGACATTTCCCCATCCTTATTTCCTTCATATTGCATCTTTTCTTTTTTTTGTTGGAGCTTTAGTGTCATTTTCATTTTAAACCTGAATTACCAATTTGTCTTTCCTCTACGGGCAATTTAAATGCACAGGGCTTTTATGCAAAACACACTAAACCGCCGCATTTGCCCTAAATTGGACATTTTTATGGTTCTAATTTCAGCGTTTTGATGGCAAGAAACGCTGCCCCATTGGGACAGTGCCGCATCCTTTGTGCTCTTTGGTGACGTCCCGATGACAAGTTCCTTTAATATGCACAGAGAGCAGCAATTTCTGCAATTTCTGTTGGCGGAGTTTCTCCAGGCATATGCTGTTTGGAATGAGCCTTTGGGCTCTGCAGTCAATATGAAACGGCAGAGCTCCAGAAAGCCTGTTCCTTTTTTTAATACTCCGCCGCATCCGTCTTCCTGCCTCCCTCACACAGAACAAAGCACAAGTCAGGCGCCTGTGTTACCTGCACAATAAAATGTCACCCCCCCCCACCCCCCCCCGCGCCGTCCAGGGCTCTTTTGTGTCTGCTGTTTTGTCTCGGTCGGCCACCTGCCGATTCCGACACCTCGACGCGAACGTGGAGCTTGCTGAACTCCACCTCTCGGGTGACCTTCGGGGTGCGGCGTCAGGTTTGGGTTCGAGCGCTCAGTTTGAGGAGGAAGGATACGGATACGGTTTGAACGGCGACGCAAACCGCTAACAGATTTAACATAAATCTGCGACAAAAGCGAAAAAAGGGAGATGGGGGGGGTCATATCATCATTGCATAGATTTCCTTGTGTTTAGCGCACAGCGCGGGACATTAGCTTGCAGGCAATGGCGTCATTCCAACACCTGACCCAAGGGCTTGTCAGTTCCTTCACAGACCAGGTGTGACACTGCTTCAATGACTCTCGACAAGATACTGTACTTGGACTGCAGCTGTAAAAACCTAGTTATGTAAATGGCTTACAGATTAGGGTGAATATAAAATAGTGAGGGCAGTATGTTTCATGGGCATCTGTTCAGCATACTGATTATGGATGTGTCTCTGCCACTATATAATAACAGCAATTATTGTTATTATTACTATGCATTTGACTTGAGGATTCCCGCTCTCATATCAATAATACCAACATTCCAAAAAATGAATTAGATGGCGTAGTGATGGTCGGGGCGGTTCACGATGGGATGATGTCCACATTTTGAGTGCTGGACAGGTTAGATGGGTAGCACTTGTATTGACCGAGAGTGTCTTTGTCAGTCATGTGATCTCCTCGGTACACACATGTGTGAGCAGGTGATGCGGAAGCAGAACTGGGAGTTTGGAATACGAACACTTTAAATAAACTGCAGTCAAACCACGGCATGAGAATGCTTACGTCTCCTGAAATGTATTCATCAAATGAGTGAAATAAAGAAATGTAGCGACCCTGCTATTCAGTTCCTCAACAAGCGCACGGCAGCACAGATTTCCGAGCCAGACTGACGCCTAGGTGGTGTTTTTTATTTTTACTGGATCACATACAAATGTTCCCGGTTACCCAGCTTGCAGAAACATCACCCTGACTCCACTAGGGGCCCTGTACAATGCATACCTGATTTTCCTTGCAAGATTAAATGGCTAAAATAAGTAGAAAAACAGCGTCGAAAACACTTCTAAAAAAGGTACGTTGTTGAGAACATTGAAACGACTGCATGAATGAACGGTTGTTACAATTATTATTTTGGCTTTGGTTTGTTAATTTGGTGGTGTAATACAATAGAATTGTGCTAACGCTAACAATTATAGCCAAGTGTGTCATATTTTCTGAAGAGTACTTTGAAGACTTTTATAGTTCACACCTAACCGGCTGGGACCGGTTGGCTACCCCCTAATCCCACTTTACATAACATTTTATTTATTATTAGTATTTTATCTCTTCTAGGATACTTATTTTAAATACAATTATATAAAGTTTGATCCTAGCCTAAATTGTCTTAAGAGATTAGTGGTTAGCAAGGAGATTGTTTCAATAAATTACTGCACGTGCTTACTGACATTTATGCTCGGTTTAAAATACTCAGTGGGTTTAATTCCTGGAAACCTTTTCCGTTTGAAAGAGAGAGGGGGGGGGGGAAATTATTGTGACCAGGTAAGATTTATTCTGCTAATGGTTTTCAAATTAATCATGCAAGCAGCTTAGCGTCATACCCAAGGTTTGAACCAGACAGAAAACGGGTGGACCACAGCTTGGAACCATGCCGTTATCTCGCCAGATCTTGACCCGAAGTCGCAGACGCGTCAAACGACCCTTGGAGGAATCGATCCGATTTCTGACCGTGGCGCCTCTATGGGAAACGTCCGCCGTTTAGTGATGAGACATTGACCACAGATTGCTCTCTTTGACACGATTAGCATTATTTTGACTGGGATAAAGAAACCCTTGTGAACGCGATTCGTCACTTTGTCTGAGTGGCCTTATGTTCTGACATCGCCGGGTCTCCTGGGCACTGGGGCTCACTAATTAAAGCCACGATTCTTCTCCACTCCTTTTGTTTTTTTATCTCGCCAGGCACTCCTACGGAGAGCGACGTGGCTCAAAGATTTATTTACTGCAGCAGCTCCGGTTAGGCGACCTGGTGAAGGGTAAATGCCAACCCCCCATTCCCCACTCCACTCTTTCTCCATCCTGCTACCTAATGGTCACATGGCCGGTGTTAGCCGGCGGCTGGCCCGTCCTTCTCTTCTTGATAGCTCCAGCTACATTCGTTACCCTTCCGTGCCATTTCCTCTGGCAGATTAAAAATGCATGACCATGAAGATGAATTGATTGGGAGAAATCAGCACATCTTCTGGGTGCGCTGGTCAGGAGGCGAGACGGAGGCCCCTCCCCCACAACTGACGCAGCTCGTCGATTGGATGTCCACGCCTGAAGCCCCGCCCTGGGTGCCCAGGTGCCTCAACCGGTCCTCCTATCCCCCTTGCACGAGCACTAAATAAATCTCACAGCACTGTCCAACCCCTGCGCCGCTCTGGTCTTGCCCATCCCGCAGATAAAGCGTCTGAGAAAATGGCGACAGCCGCGTTAAATAAATAAATACATAAATATTATATGTTAAGCTGCACATTATACAGAAGTGTAGGCGACACGCGTCGCGTTGCAAATCAGTATAAAACTACAGACGTGCAAACCAAGCATAAAAAGGGTCTCCTTGCTTTTTATTTCCTTTAACTCACAGGCTTGCCATCCATTTTAAAATGCTAGTTCAAAGCAATCAGAATTCTTCTGAAGTGCTGAGAACCGTTTTGTTGGAAGTACCTAAAATATTTAACCAGAGATACGTTTGCACTCTCTGTTGAAAGCGTTAGATTTTTATTTTTATTTATTAATTTTCAAAATTCAAATAAAGGCATAATTTATAGAATGGAAAACAGAATAGTAAACTCTTGTTAGATTGTGTGATTAAAAGTACCCCATGACAAAGTTTCCTGTCCAACACAGGCAGACGCTGTCCAAAACAAAGCTATCTGCAGTCGCTGCAGATCCGATCAGTCCATCGGCAGGGTGACTGAACCGCGTTGAGTGTTCGCCGGGTCTGTCCGTGTTCAGAGCCTGCCACCCGGAGAGGCCGGGTGTCAGAGAAGCCAGAGTCCAGGCGCCACGCGTCAGGCTTGACAGCAGAGTCCCGGGGATGCGTGGACGTCCGCCTCGGCACTCTGGTCACGTGACTGAGCCAGTCAGACAGGTCTCTTCGCCGAGATACATTTGCATCCCTTTGAATGTGACGCTTGGAAAAAAAAAAAAAAAAGAAAGGGGGGGGGGGGGGGGGGCCCAGCCCCCAGATAAAAATTTGCCATACAGAAAATGAGAAGGAAAAAAGGCTCTATCTCCTGGAGTCTACTGGGAAGATCTTTATTCTGATTCTTGTTAGAATTGTTTATCACTTTGACAGCGCGGGCCGGGGAGGAGATAAAGGCAACACTGCATCACAGGGCCTTGGCAGTCGTAGGACACGCGCCACGGAATGAAAGAAGCCCGGGAAATATTATTAATAGATTCTGACTTGATTTGACTCTATAGCACATCAAGGAGAGGATGCCAAAGGCCTGATTGTAGCCCATGACGTCCCTGTCCAAGAAGGAAACCATTTCTCATAAAGTGACGGCGCTCTTTATTTATTTATTATTGGCTTCCCGCTTTTGCATCGATTCACGTGGAGCTGATGGCTTATTCCGGTGGTGCCGATCGGTGGACACGGCAAACAGTGCGGCGTTCACAGAAGTAAACTGCCGTTTTGCCGTACGCGGCCCAAATCTTGCCGGAAAACTTACCAAGATGAAATCTTTACCGACGTTATCTGGCATGCGCACAGGCAAACGCTGTGGCCGTCAGTCATCCAGGCTGATTCACATCACATTCCGCTTTCACGTCTATCTCACTGTGTCACATAAATATATACGCCCAAGCACACTGGGATAATGGGAAGTTTGAATTAGGGCAAGAGTGTGGATGAGGAACTGAACCAGGAAGAACTGCTGGTTTATCAGAACAAATTATTAGACACCTCATTGACGTTTTTTTTTTTTTTACAGGACCCTTGCTGGAGTAGATTTAGACTATACGGTTATTTTTATCTGCACAAAATCCCAACGAGAGTTTCCACGGTCTGATAGTGACACTGTCTGCCTACCTCTATGCTGCTCTGCTTCTGTTAGCGAAAGGCCCCTGTTGTGCCAACGCGTTGACGTATTTTAGTGAAATCCAAGGCTTGCGTTCACGTCTTTACCTCTTTTACACAAACGTCGGACGATGAAGAAAACCAACTAACAAATAAAATCCCATGGCACGCTGGCGCCCGATTAAACTCAGATGAAGTCCAAACGTTGACAATGTGACACAACTAGTAACGCGATTTAAGTGTCAAATGTGATTTTCAGCGATGTGCATTCTCCGCTTATTCCTCTAATAGCATTTATCACAGCAGACTAAGATAGCATAAACACACACACAGTAAATGTGCACAGTCCCACACACACACACACACAGTTATCGCGCACAGTTACACACTCTGTTTGTGCTCGGATGCTTGTGCAAATTGCGGGGAGAATCACTGATTCATAAAGATAATACAGCGTTATTGGTTTTCTGTTCGAAATGATCCCGTCGCTCTTTGTGGATTTCAGATATGGTATTACATATTTTATATGACCTATCATTCTGACTAGGTCATCAGAACTCACCTGGGAAATGACCCGGAAAAGATAGTGCAATCAAATCTTCAAATATAATTAATGACACCGTAACAGGGCACACATACTGCAATACAACACCCGGTGTCCCACCCACCTCACACCCGGTGTCCCACCCACCTCACAAAAAAAAAAACTGGAAAAGTGTATAATATAATGTGTCAATATAACCTAAATCAATCATTATTTATTTAAATGATTTTAAAATGTTTTTATTTTTTATTGTCTTACTTAGGCTTACTGTACAATTAGAATAAACTTCTTCTTCACAGCCATTTTCTCCAAGGCTTGCCCTGTCACTGCTCAGGCATGAGTAATGACAACTTAGAATCTGGTCAGACTGATGGCAAAATCATTTAAAAGGCATTATGCTAATCTTTGTAGAACTTCCTTTCTAACTCTGCCATTAATGCACAAGAAAGTGTGTGTGCGTGTGTGTGTGTGTGCGCGTGTAAGAGAGAATGAGAACATTTGTGAGCGATTCACACGGTGTATATCTAAGATTCAGAAATACTTGTGCAGCAGAATCTCTATAATGAACACTACGTGCTATTGCATTGTTTCTATGCATATCCGCAGGATATTTCAGAAAAATCCCAGCACGGATTAAGTTATTATTGTTAATTTTTTTTTTTTCCATTAATCACCAAAACTAGATTTGAATGTGTTGAATCATTTAAAAACATTTTCAGTCTTTATCTGACACGAGTTAAAATAACAACAATATATCGTCCGGATTACTGACATTCCTGACATTTTGGTGTTGGTCAGTTTTCCGAAACTATCCCAGAATATGGTACAGTTAGAAGTAAATCTCCCATGGTGCACCTCTTTCCAGTGCTTTGTTAAATGTGAAACGTACGTCCTGCCAGTCATCACACATCCGCGTGAGCCTACAAAGTGTGCACAGTTGACTCTTTCTTTCTGGGTTTACCACGAAGGCAGAGTAAATCAAGAAAGGGGGTGTGGCGAGCTGTAGCTAAGCTTAGCAAAGCGTGGCTAAAACACAGATAACTACAGCGGATCTCCAAACAAAGCAAGCCATGGGAACCGGAGGCAGTCTCCTGCATCCGCAGTTTCCTTAAAGAGAGGGAGGTCAACGCTCGCTGTGGCATGGATCCTAAAAGCAGACTGGTGGGGCCGGGTCTGTGTCTGCTGCTCATGTTAGGGATATGGGGATGACGGCTGAATGTGTAAGCACCTGTTCTCCGGTTTGGGCTCCGGTGCCATTCAGTAAATCTCAGGCAGAGGCTAGTGTTGCTCGCCCTAAAGCCACGGAAACCAGAACACGTTCTCTTTAAGGGGCAGGACGGACGGTGCCACTTGTAGAACAGTGTGCTTGGCTCATTTACTCTCCCTTCATGGGACTTGTATATTTCTCTGGGTTAGAGGGGCCCGTAAGGCAGGGGCCCATCATTTGCTAAAGCCTTGCTCCTGAAGAAACTGGCAGCCTGAAGGTGGGGGGAGGGGGGGGGGGGTCCTGTTCCCACTCACCCTCCCCTGACAATTTTTTCGCTCCGCTGTACTGCTGTGATTTGAACCTGCAAAATACAGATCCCAGGGCTCAAAGAAGGATTTCAAATTTAGATTTGATATTTCTTTGTTTTTGTTTTTTTATGAAAAAACAGCGACACCAACCTTGGCACCAGGCAGCAGCGGGCAAACACCACATTTCCCACTCAATATAGCCCCTATATAGCACCTCGGCATGTCCTGATGAAATTGATGGCAGAGAAAGCAGATATATACCCATGTGACCATTAGGGGGCATACTGCTGTGATCGCTGTTCTAACAGACATAGAAAGTGCCCACATTATAACTCTCCATCATGCCTAAACGTTCCTCAGGTCCTTATGACAATTCTTCTACAACCGAGGAGCTCAAAACAGAATATTACAACACGATTACAGTCACATTATAATAACTGACCAACACAGAAAAAATGTCATAATTAGTTCAGTTTAGTTTTTTTGTCTGCAAATTTAGGAATTGGAAACATTACCTGAAATGTGTATGTTATTTTATTTTTTTTAACTTAAAAGTTCCCCATGTTGTAAATTTAATTTACATCTGAAAATGCAGAAGATCTTTCAGTGAAGTTGATGGTTCGAATGCCGACTTGTGGTTACGTTGTTTCTTTTCTTCATCGCATAGTAGCTGTTAAAAGAAAAAAATTAGATGTGGAGAAAAACAAAAAAACGGCCGGAAACTAGAGGTTTTCAACCAGAATCGTCAACAAGATTATCACTGTAGCCAGAAAACACACATACTAACGCAAACTGTGTCAGTGTGGCGGCATCCAGGAGTTACGTGACACAGTTTTTAGAGAAACCACACACACACACACACACACACACACAAGCACCTGTGCTCTTTGGCATTTGCCAAGTCCCAGAACTCGAATAGCATGGCGTATGTTAATGAATATGCTTACGTCCATACGCGTTCCATTCTTTCTGCTTGGCTACAACAAACCGTCTTAATTGGGACAATTAATGAATTCAGCTCCTAAAGAGATCCCGAGACGTTTTTGAATAAACAAGTTGAGTTTCGTCACCTGCCGAAGGCTTCTGCTGGGGTTCTGCTCTGGTGGACTGCGTGACACGGTAAGCATGAGACCAGAAGAAAAAACAGTTTCTCAGGGTTTGCCTACGGTGAGTTAACCTGAGGCCCTAACCACATCTCCGTCTCGGTGTCTCAGAGATAAAGCCCATTTGTTGTGGTTTTTTGCGCTGCTCTGCAGTCAGCCATCCCCAGCCCAACCCGGCTCAGGAAGAGGACGCTTGTGTCAGTGTGTGTGTGTGTGTGTGTGTGTGTGTGTCGTTATCTCATCACAATCACAAGCAATCCACGCTCCAATAGGCACGCCTGGCCGTACCGCACAGAGACCCGCTCGCTCTGACTGTAAAACTTGTGTTTTTCACGCTCTGTCCAAGAGACCGTGGCAAGCTGGACAAAGGCCTTGATTCAAGCCCTTCCAGAGGCTTAAAGCGTGTGGCGACACGTGGCGACGCGAGGAAGTAATACGATTGGTCATCTCCGACGCAATTGCCTTTGAGCCGAGTTAAACTCGGTTGGCTACATATTTATGAAAATACATTGTTAAGACACAGTAAACAAAATGATGTGTGGCCTATATTTTCATGGGTTTGAATCTTCTTTGTTTATTGTGACTGTACTTTATTCAATCCCAATAGTCAACACATTTGCTGAAGCCAGTGTGCACATCATAAGAAAAGTTATCCTAGCATCTGTCCTAGCTGAGCACATCACGTCCACCAGGAGGTTTGAACTGCTGTATTTTATCACGGCCTGATTTTCCAGGCGACGACTTCACAGATGACCGATGGACCGTTGGAATGTTTTTGTTTCTTTTGCACGTGTGACTCGCTCTTTAGTGTCCTGCCTGCACTAATCACTGACACACTGACACGCTAGGAAGGACCCAGGTCAAAAGCAGACTACGGTGTTCGGCCCTCGACCTGCGTCACACCCGGGACGCTCATGTTACACCACCCCAGCTCATGTTCTCCACGTCGCCCGAGCGAGCCGTTTTACCCCTAGATATTTAATAAAGAGCAGTAACGTCCCGGACAAATCATTAAAACTCGAACACCTCAGGTTTTGGGCTTGAGCGCAGACTGAATTTTCTAGCATGCGCGGACGCCACATCCTCACACAAGCGTGTGCGCGCGCACACACACACAGCTTAATCGAAAGTGACCCGGTCTTGGAAGCACATTAATGGAACCACGGCGGGCGAGCTGGCCGTCTCTCCTCACAGAGCCACCGGAGACAGGCGGCCGCGTCTGAAGACGTTGCGATTCGATGACGGCTTTGTCTCGACAGGCTGCGGTAGGCCCGGGGAGGAGTTTGCACATTCCTTCCACAACACTGTTCTGTTCCAGAACCACACATCACCTTCTGCTGTGGATCATGACTTGAGCGTGCTGCTAACTAGAAAAATAAAAGCTAGAGCAGTCCACTGACTTAAATCTCGCAGGGGCAGAAATAATTAGTCCGGCACAATCACTTCAGTATAGTCCCACACAATAGACCCTTTGGGAACTTATTTAGCCGTTTTATGCAAAGGTAAGAATTGAGTCCAGTGTTTAAAACGTTTACAAACGAAGTTCCTTGTCTCGCTTTGTTCCTCTGCCTTCCTTGTTTGGGGCTTACCGGCGCAGATTCCACTCAGGGCGTGCTCAGTGGGGTAAAGTGCAGAGCGGTTTCTTTTAAGATTGAGTTCACTTTCAATTTTAAGTGAGAAAGACCAAGTAAAAAAAAAAGATTATCTCTCATTCCACCCACACCAGTGTGAAGCCTGTGGGAGATCGACGGATTTACGGATTGACACGTGCATTGCTGCCAGTGGGCGCAATAAATTACGCACCGAGCTGTACTTAAGAACTAAGCTTTATAAAATTAGCACTGTTGAAAGCAATTGCCACTAATAATTGAAAGTGGCAGGTCGGCAAAACTATAAGACACACAGAAATAGAAAATAACGTAACCTGACTCAGACATGTTTTTGTCAAGATATACCTGTACCTGAATATTATCTCCAGGACCCAAATGGGTAAGCTTAGGAATGATCAGTGAGACGGCTTACAGAGACAATGACTCCTGTTCTTCTGCCAGGTCAGGGCATAGCCTGTCTGTGTTCCCCACTGTTTATTTCATCAGTGAAATTATCTGTTATCGGAGTTAATAAAATGTGTTGAGATGGACTGCTTTGTGGACAGGCTGAATGCAAGACGATGCTTCAAGTCTCAAAACTCAAAGGTCAATTTACAGGTTGTAGAAATGCCGTCAAAAAAAACATTTCCATAAATAACAATATATTACAAACTGTATGCCATTCAGATATGCAGGAAAAGTTTAGCATTTTAAAGGTGCTGTTTTAACTGCTAGTAAAGAAGTAGTAACCTGCTATTGTTAAAATGTACAATATTAAGTTTGCTTTCAGTTTGTGTCCTAACAGTTATGCAAATAATCCAATCATAATGGAAAATGAGTAATAACTAGTTTCCATCTTTCAAAAATCAGTTTCTGTGTCATGCATTTGAATGTGCATTTCCTCACGTAGCCTGCTAATTCTCTCATGTTCAAGGGATGAAGTTCAAACGCTCTCAATCACCCAATCACTCAATTTTACATCATATTCAAATAATCCAGACGGTCAAAATGAACTCACTTGATTTTTAACTCACTTTTAATTTGGTTTTGTTTTTTTGTGTTTTTTTGGGTGATTTGAAAAAGAAAATGTAAATGTGGAAAGGCCAGTGATCTCGTTTGCTTGTGGACATTTCTGGAGATGGACAGCAAGTCCCAAACAAACACATCAACCAGGAAACAATTCTTGCTGGCATATTTTAACATGCACATATTACATTAAAGCCATTATTCCTGAGCCAAAGTGTCTTTTTCGACAGTGTAGATCAACACAGAACAAAGGACAAAGGGATCAGACTTTTGTCACGAAATTGAAGTTTACTTTATGGTTTCTGAAACAATCAAGAGAGCATGTCAAACGCACAATTAAAATCCTGAAGAAAGAAACCTATTTCTTTACTGTATTCCATTTGTACACCATCCAATAAATATGTATAGAAATTGATTTATTAAACGTATAATTATTCTGAATTTAATTCTAATTTAAGACAACAATGGTTGCAGGTCAGCGACATGAAATATACTGGATAAAATTAAAACAGCATAATAATAATAATAATAATAATAATAATAATAATAACAACAACAACAATAACAACAACAACATAAGCCTCAAACACTCACCTGAAAGAAAATTTGAGGTTGATTGCATATGTATCTTTAAGAAATAACATGGTCATATAAGAAGCGGGGATTGGTGCGATTTTTTTTCTAGGTTGCACATAGGGGGATGTTTTAATGTATATGTGCAAGACATGTTTGGCTTTGAATGTGTCTGTTCACAGAGACGTGTGGGTGTATCTTGGGACCGCTTCAGAATGACTAAATTCTAATTAAATGAGTTTCTCATAAACGTCCATTAACTTAAAATAACCCCCCACCCCAAATTCTGCAAGACAGTGTTACGCTATTCAGGGAAATTGCTGTAAAAGATTTGAATGTGAATAGATTCAGTTAATTTATCTATAATGGTCATATTTAATAGTTAGAACATTAAATTCCAGTATCAAGTATAAGAAATAGCATAAACTAAAATGGTATCACATTTATTCTGAATCTTATTAAATATAATTTTTTTTAAAGACTATTAAAAATTATTTGGTAATAACTAATGAAATTAAAACAATATCTGAACCATATTAATATAACTCATTATACTGACATTGATTTTATAGGTAACCCCTGTGCCAACTTAACCTCAAACTCGGACACGCAGTCATTAGACTGAGTGGAGTGTCAGAGTTACATACATACAGTACATAACTGAAGCTGACGCAAAAAACGAAAGCTTTATTTAAACGCTAGGCTTTTATTACTGACAAAAGAGGGCAGTATGATAACATTGTCAAAGTGGACCAACTGAGGGAAAGTGCAGTGGTGAGATATCCTAATTCAGTGTGCTGGGGGAACACGTTAACGTCTCCCCTCGGAACTATAAAAAAGAAGCCTACGTATTCGAGAGGATTTTCACTTACTGCAGATGGACAGCTTTGAGGAGAGTTAACTCAAATGACAGATGCTACAAACTCCCCCCCCTTCTGTTCCGTTACACAGAAATGTATGTGCATGTTTTACTGTGCAAGACTCAGAAGTCTTGTTTTATAAACACAATGAAAATACATTCCAACTCCTTCTTATTCCTGCGTCTGTAACCAACAGGTGCAAGGTATTTACGTGATGTAGAAATAATTAAGACTTAAGAAAATAAAATCTATATAGCATTTTAGCATTACAAGAATTACAAGAATTACAAGAATTTTTTTTTTAATGAAAAGATTGCTTTGTATTGCATTATAATGGAGCTGTAACATCTACCCCTACTGTTTATTTTGTTATATATATATATATATATATAATTATTATTATTATATTATATACACACACACACATATATATATACATATACATATACATATACATATACATATACACACACACACACACACACTCACACATACATATATATATATATACA
>JAOYSI010072711.1:0-11027 GCA_025775065.1 Hiodon alosoides | reverse complement strand
CTTTTATTGCAGCTGAGCATTCAAGCCTTCAGGTTGACCCTGCCGGAGGGCGGCCTGCTCTGGATACAGGGTTCCCCGCTGTGTGGGGGCCTGCTCTGGATACAGGGTTCCCCGCTGTGTGGGGGCCTGCTCTGGGTACAGGGTTCCCCGCTGTGTGGGGGCCTGGTCTGGGTAAAAGGGGTTCCCCGCTAGTTTGCGCAGCCCCCCTCCGCTCTCTTTTCCCACAGATGATTTAATGGTCATATCTGTATTTTATAGAATGTCCTGTGACTGGCAGTTTGGGAAGTATTCCATGCATGTGCATTTCACATTTCATTTCAGCGTTGACATTTCGCCCCTCTGTGGCACACAGAGGTCTTTGTTCTGCTGCTGCATGTGGCCAACGCAGTCTCAGTGCAGAACCGCCGATGCTTAAAGTTTTCCAACTACGAGGGAGTGCCGTCTGTCGCTAGGGAGTGCCGTCTGTCGCTAGGGAGTGCCTGGCATGATGGGGTAATCCCTGAAACTACCTGGTGATCGCTCCCAGCGGGTGAAAGAACCCCTGTGTGAGTGGCCTCTTCCTGTCGGACTGTCAGGTTCTCTCTCGTGACCTGTGTCAGTATGTTTGCTTTGTCCGGCGAGCGTTCGGTCAGAGGCGCTGTCGCTCCAGGAGAGGCAGTACGGACACCCATCGGTTACCTCCCGGATCTAAATGTTTAAGGATGTGTGAATGGTTGACACGGCCTGTTCCAAGCCTGGGAATGATTTTGCCCTCAGTCCCCCGGTGGTTTCATCATGGCTGTTAACTCCATGTCAGCGTTTGCCTGTAAACGCCGCCGGGCCCGGGCTGTGTTTCGTCCCCGGACGCTCTCACGCCGGCCGGCCGTAGTCGGTGTGGTGCTACAACCAAAGGCCAGGACTCTGTGACTTTGTGGTAATCCGGCATACCTGTCAATGTGAACAATCAGAGAGCGAATCAGAGCCTCACACCCAAGTGTTTAGTCAGACCTCTCTGAATTCCTTTCCCTGGAGAATTCCTTGATAAACCTGTGGGGAGGAATGATCCAGCCTACCCGTTCACCCGTTCTTACAGCGTCTCAGCACTGCTCACTAGCTATTCCCCCCTCCTTCCCCTCCTTCTGCTCGAGTGAAGGCGTGGCGCTTGATCACGCGGGCCAGGCAGGAATTTACACATCGAAGCTAAGCGAGGGTAAAACGTGAGATGTAACCGTGTCCATGGAAACCTTCTGGCTAGATGAGCCGTGTTTTACATAATGTAAGGAATGAAACTTGCGGGTGTCTGTTTTATCAAGCGCCGTTAGTTAGCTTAATCAAAGTCACCTCGGGGACCGATCAGCTCTAATTCGCCGCTGCGGGGAGACGGTCGTCGTTGGCGACGAAGTGACTGCGAGCCTCTTTTGATGGTGGGATCCGGAACAGACTCCCGGCGCCTTTGTTTTCCCGGGCCGAGGTCCCCGTCATCCTAATTAGACGAGCGACGGAGACCTGCCGTGCCGCGACGTAGCCAGGAGCGTGAAGGCTGGAGAGACAGCGTGGCGCGGCGGCCTGACCCGTCTTTGAGCTGCCTCGTTGTTTCGTGATCCGAAAACGCGGTGCCTTGTTTTAATTATCACACACACACTTAACTTTTTCATTTCGGAGCAGTGGTTTTCTGTTTTTGACGGCTTATTAAAAATCAGAAACAAAAGTTGTTGGTTTTCACGGTAAGAAACCGAGCTCCTGGTCCGGATACCAGTCCACAGTTGCTCCTCTGCGTTGTCCGTCTTTGCTACAGGAGGCCTTGAACGTGAACGTGGACCTGGAATTAGGACTCCCTGTCCTAATGCTATTAAGTTAAGAAGGCGGGGCGGGGTCATGCTTCAAACCCTCGATGTTGAGGACAGTTGCTCTGTTCTCTCGTTGGGTGTGGCCCGCTTCTGCAAGGCCATTTTGGACCTGGGACGGGGTGCTGGGCAGTTCTCCCTACCTAGTATTGGTTCTTTACCCTGTGCTTGGTTTGGCATTTCAGGAAGCAAAAGGCCATTCGTCGTCACGAGTCCAGCTCTGGGTTTCTGAAGGTCCCGCTGGTACTTAGCGCTTGTGTCTTAGTGAAGTAACAGATCCTGCTCTTTCAGACCCCGTGGGGTCACGGACTCTCGGTTGCGTCAGACCCCGTGGGGTCACAGACTCTCGGTTGCGTCAGACCCCGTGGGGTCACAGACTCTCGGTTGCATTGTGTTATTTAGGAGAAAGGAGGAAGTTTTTTTTTCTGGATTGTGCCAATGGAGAAGAGGAGTTTTGTCCCTGGAGTTCAGTAGGTCGTTCTCAGTTCTCAGTACTGATCCCAGATCAGAACTGCAGAGTGGTGGTTTTTTTGTCCTCTCGCGGATGCGACTGTGGAACGGCGATGAGAGTGGTCTAATTTATGAAGTCCCATGGAGGTTTAATGGCTGGATAGTTGTGCAGTTGACACCAGAGTCGTTTGCCAAGTCCTGCTGCCTGTGCTCCGTGCTACAGTTAATCAACTCTACCGTTCGCGCGTTGCCTAGTTTTTAACGCAGGGCCAGATCTGTGCCAGGACGGAGCACCGGAGCGCAGATCAGTAATGGCACAGATCTCGTCTGATTATACTTTAGCGACCCCGGCACTTTAAGAGTAACGGAACGCAAGGACAGTGATCATTTCCGTTAATTATGGAGTCTCTCGCAAGGCGGAAGGCAGCCGGTGTTGGTGCGGGAACCTGATCGGGGGGACCGGGACATGTATGATCAGTTACGGCACAGGAAGTGGAATGCGCGGGCATCCCTTGTTCCAGGCTTCTGGGTACGCAGCCGAGCGGCTGGCCTGAAATGAGTCCTTCCTGTTTTGGCAGGAGGTGTGGATATGAATGACATTTAATGTGGGGGCTTATTAAAAACGGTTATCTCTGCCGGTTGCCTAGGAGAGATGCGGCGCTCTGATTAATGGCCCTGTTTACGGCTGACAAACACACCGCCGGCGAAGACAGCCTGTTGAATAACAAAGGGTTCGAACATGCCGTTTGCCAGACCGCTGCCTCTGATTCTCAGAGAAAGTCGTCGCCGTCCCCCTCCACACTTTCCGCGTGTCCGGATTTCACGCCGTCCCGACATACTTCTGCAGGGTTAGGGTTTTCTTAGTGCTTCGTGTGACTGTGAACAAGGGACGAGCAGAAAGCATTTCAGGCGAGACTTTACAAACCGTTAGCTAAAGATGCGTAGCCTGATAGATCTCGTTTGGACTTTTTACACTTAGTTTTCGCAATGCTTTATGTACCGTATCCGTTTCAGAGGGTTTGTCTCCAGTTCAAAGAAGTTCAAAGCCACTGTAATTGGTAAGCTGTAGTGTTTTTGGCGTCTCCCTCTGTAAGACATCAAATATTATGATGTCTTACAGAAGGTTATGTCCATACATATCGAATACTGCGACGTTGGTTGCCCTAATTGGTTATTTACATCACAAGCTGCACGGTTATAATGAATATCACACTGTTGTTATTACTGCCATCACCATGCATACCCCTTTACTGGAAATCCACCGCCCTGCTGCTGTTCCAAGCAATTTGATCATTGTGTCGACCGCCTGTTTGTACCCTACCCCGCAAGCTCCAGGGTGAAATGAGAAACTTGATCTCGGCTGTCCGGATCTATTCCCGGCAGAGAGCATTGTTTCAGATGGCTGAAGAGAATGTTAAACAGGGTGTTAAAAAAAAAAAAACCAAAGGTATTTCTGGTTTGAATGTTAATCCCGGGGCTCATAGAGAGTTTCAAAACACTAGCGGTAGGATGTTTTGCTTTCAACCCACCACATGAATAGTCCTGGCTGAGACGGCCAGCCCTACGTCTGTCTTAAGGGGCGCGTTGGACATAAGCGGCCTGGCGGGTAGACTGGTGTGTCGTGGAAATAGGGGTTGGGAAGAGTTTCCGATGCCTTCCTGGCGGCTGCGGGGATTTGGGGATCTACTGCCCTGGCGAGCCGATTAGCGCTGGAGGCTCGGCGAATTAGAGGACTTCCTTGCCCTGCACGCTTCTGTCAGGTGATCTGCCTGCCAACCTCCCTTCAGCTAGAGGAGTGCGTCCGGTTCCCTTCTGTGAAAGGCGAGAGAGGGAAGGCGTCGGAACTCAGATGGGCGACGCTCTCTATCTGGTTCAAGTGACGTCACCGGCGGGTAGTGGAATTAAGAAGGGTTTTTTTTTGGACTCTAATCCCGTACGGCAATTGCTGTGGTGTGTGAAATGTTCCTTCCAGAATAGGAAAGGATAAACCCTGCGGATTAGCAAGACCCCTCCCCTGCCCCAGGTTTCTTTCCCTTGTGAGGTTTTTTTTCCGTTTTGTTTTTTTTTTTTTCCCCCTTCCACCTCAAGACACGTATCACAAGTGGAAGCCGTTTCATCTGGGTCACAATGGAGTTGTAAAGTGGTCTTCACAAGGTGCGTTGCGTGCGCGTGCGCGGGCGTGTGTGTGTGTGTGTGTGTGTGTGTGTGTGTGTGTGTGCGTGTGCTTGTGGTGTCCCATTTCCCCGTCCTTATCGCCGACTGGCTTTGCAGGGATTAATTATTTAAGGATTGCCCGCTAACCTGGAGCTACACGATGGTACCACGTCAAAGGAGAGCGGGAGGCCGGGGGGGGGAATTACAGCTGGAGATCAGGTGAAACGATACTGTCACAGCCCCTGGATACCTCTCCACCATACTTTTGGCTGCGAGTGTAAAGTGAAGACTTGAAAGGGAACACCCTTTTTTTTTTTTTTTTCCCCCTTCTTTATTATAGCGATCCGCTATTGTTTTCTCTCCTATGTCCGCCTCCAGCCAGGCACTGTGGAATCGGTCGCTCGGATGCGCTGGGTTGGTATGAGGGGGAGCGGGACGGGGAAAGATGCTGCCATCGTCGAGTCAAGATTGCGGGGAGACGGGTTTTGGCGCCCTACGGGGGCGACAGCGGGGGCTGGTACGAACCGCCCCTCGGGCTGAAACGGGAGGCCTTTCCCCAGGAGCAGGGCTTGTTCTATGACCACGCGCAGGATCCTGCCAGGAACGGCTTGGCGCCCGACCTGGACGGCTCGTACCAACGGGAAGGCGTAGCCCCCCGGGGATCCCTGCCTCCACAGGAACTCGAGCGGCACCATCCTGCCTTGGCGCCCCAGCCAGCTGGGACCTGGGAGCTGCATGACTTCTATAGGGGTGGACACGTCCCGCTTAACAGATCAGTGGTGCATTATAGGATGACCGGTAGGAGCAGTCCCACGTGGGATCAAGGACAGGCCAGGTCTGCTCCACCTCTGCCCCCCCGAGCTCCTCCTCCTTCTCCTCCTCCAGCTCATGAGATGAGCCGTTTGTACAGGGATCCTGTTGCCCTCAGGATGATGCCGGACAGCCAGCGCTTTCGCAGTGGGGACGAGCCCCCCGTCCCGGGCCGTCCCATCTACAGCCAGATCAACGGGCGCCTGCTGGACCCGCGCCAGTCAGCTGCCACCTGTCTGGTGGTGGACCCGGCCACGCAGGAACTGGACAGTGCCGTGGCCCGCGGCGCGATGCTGCGGCAGGAGAACCCCTCCGCCTACGCCCAGCGGGTGCCCTACGGCTCGGTGGGGGCCGCGGCGGACCTTAAGCGGGCCCCTGACCACGACTTCCTGGCTCTCCTGCGGGCGGAGGGGTTGTCGGAGAGCACCATTTCCCTCCTGCTTCAGCAGGGCTTCGATTCCACCGCCATGCTGGCCGTCATGGAGGACCACGACATCCGCTCGGTGGCTTCCAACCTGGGCCAGGCCCGGGTGCTGTCTCGCCTGGCCCTCCACTACCGGATGGATCAGCGGGCGGCACGCGCACGCTCCAACAGCCTCAGTCAATGCAACGACCTCTACGTCCAGTCACAGGGCACAGAGCCCCACGGTGCACTGCCCCCTCCAGGTGCCTTGCCTGCCGTCTCCTCCAGGCTGGGGGAGATGATGGGCAGGAGGCCCAGCAGCGCCCCGTCTCAGCACCTCCTGGAAACCGCCGCTTATCCTGGGGGGCGTGCCCTCAGCAGTTTCCCCATCAGCCCGGGGGGGTACAGCAACGCTGTGACCCAGACCCGCCACGTGCCCACGTACAGCGCTCACACCGGCCTGGCCATGTCCGCCATGCCACAGCAGCACACCTCGGCGCCGACTGGGCCCGGCACTCCCGCCCCCAAGACGTACTCCACCAACTACACGGTCCCCATGGAGCTGATGAAGAGGGCGCCTAACATGCCTATCGTCTCGCCCGTACACAGCCCCCACCACAGCCCCCAGCAGCTGCGCAAGGGGGGCGCCCCGGCTGAGAACGCCCTGTTGAACGCCAGCCCGGCCGCCTCCCCCCATCGGGTACAGAACCTGAATATCCTCAACCACAAGCTGACCCGTCGGACCGGGCCGCCCGTCATCGTTTCGACCATGGCTTCACCAGACTCAAGTAACTCCGCTCTTTGCATTTCCTCCTCCTCCTCCTCCCTATCTTCCTGCACCTTACCTACTGTCCTCCACTTGTGTGAATGAGTACCTCGCAGTCTCTGTGGAACCATACCGGATTTCTCTACATTTGCCTTAGTGAGGGTGAACACGTTTTTTTTTTTTTTTTTTTTTGGCGGGGAACATGTGTGCCTCACGTATTGGGATGTTCACTGATATCATCATACTAAAAGTGCATTTAGATTTTAAATGCAATGTCCATGTGAATAGAATATCCCACCCCTAACTGTGTGCGTGCTATAAATTGAGATGCAAAGCTGCTTCCACTGTGAGTGCTGTTTTTAAATATGTGTATGTAAATATAGTACAGTACTGTTAAGCCATGTTCTAAAGGAGGGGGTCTACTTTTGATCCCAATTAAACTCCTCTAAATAGTATTCGACTATTGAGATTACTGATTAACAATGGTGTGCTTTCGTGGTTCGTGTTTTAAAATCAACATATCAATTTGAAAAACTATTACAATGCAGTCGTTTGATATCTGTGTGACTACTCTTGACTATTTCATATTACTGCGTTGGTTTCGCGTTGCGAACGGCGCTCATTTCTTTAATCTGCTCGTCACGTTGATCTGTTTCATTTCTGAGAAGAACTCCTTCTGAGTTTCTGAGGTATCGAGACGCTTCTGCTAAGAAAACAGCAGATGGTAACCAGTGCAGATGTTAACCAGAGCAGACGAGGCTACCTATGCCTTTTCATCTCAGTGGTCTGCTTTTTGACTGGCTCAAATGCACTTGTATTTACTCTTCAACCACTTGTGGCCTTGCGGTACATTTGATTTGATCAGACAGCAGAACACCACGTGGTATAGTTCGGCCCTGTTTCCGACGCACTTTAAACTAATCTAAACTGTGACTGACAAAACACGCAGGATGCTAAGTTGTACTGGCCTATATTTGTTCATAAAGAATGCTGTATATTCAAACAACTGAAAAAGAAAAGAGCCAATTTCCGTCATTTTTTACAAGAACGTTCCTCCATGCGCAAATGAGGCTTGTCACACTAAAATTAAATGTACTGTAAATGTAATGTAAAAGTAGCCCGATTATACTATAAAGTTTTAGCTATGTGTACATAAAATTAAGAAGATGCATATGATAGGCATCAGGACATTTCAGAGACTTTTACATCTCAGTACTTGACACTAAAGATCAGTGTAAAATGTAAAATTTATAAGACCTAAAATGCTGAGCAGATTTCCCCTCTCCCTTTTGTTATTAAAATAAAAAAACAAAACCTCCTGACAGGATAAAGTAATGACAGTGATGGTTATGATGATGTCAGAGAGGAGACTTAATATTACTTTTTTGCAGTGTGTGGGGGATGGGGTTTGTTTATTCCGTGCTTTTTATTTAAAAAATGTAACTGCCCCACGTTGACCGTTGGCCTACGTATTTGAGAATTCTTTGGCTCAAACAATGGGTTAAAATCTGAACAATTGCAACTGTTTCGGCTGTATTGTAATATCGGTAAACGATTCTTGGTTGGACTTCTTAAGAACTCAAAATGCTTTAAATATACTCGTAAAGATACGTTAATATTCTCACAAAAGCGGCATTTCCCTAAATGGTTGTTTTGATATATTTTGTGGGCCATGTTAAGTGCGACTCGGCGTGAGGGTTTAATTGATTCAATCTTGACAGCCATGTCTTACTGCTTTTACTTATATAATTTAACCAAAACGATGTACTTCTGTGGAGATAAATGGTTATTAACTATCTTGAAGTAGCAAGAGTCGTATGTCCTTTGAAACATGGTATTTTTGGTATTTATATTTACGAATTTACTAAATGGAATAATTGAATATATGCATGTATAAACAATAATGCCCGTTGATCGTTAATGAAAAAAATTATTTCAGAATTGTATTTATCGACCTAGTCATAGTTTACATTAGTTATCATGTATCTATATATATATCGATTTTTATTCCCATTTCATTTTTCTGAAACATTTTAACTTCCTAAAATATTTTTTAATAAGAAATGGCTAGTTAGCCAAATAACATAGATAATGTTGTCCATATATTATTACTAAGAACACTTTCCCTAGATATTGAAATTTACCTCAGTCCTTTCGTGTGCTTACGCCGCTGCATATTAGCTGTTTGAAGCTCTATAGACACCGGATATAGCCGTTTACCGCCGTAGTTTAGCTTAATGATACTTTTAAGCTAATACGACTCAAACAGTAGACCTAATTGGTTTATTGACACCAGAGGTTTATTTTAGTTTTTAGTATCTGCTTTTACATTGATGTAACCGGGAGCTGTCATCCCACGACATTTTACTGAATTGTTGCACTCATAAATAGCATTTCGAGATAATTAGCCTATTTTACCCTACGCGTCCTTCCCTATCCTATTTTTGTACTATGTAGTTCTGTATGGTTCTATGCAAAATTGATTTGGTTGAAACTTGTTAATTATTTTATTTTCTGGGCCCAAACTACTGTGAGGAGAATTTCTACTCCATTAACATGGGTAGCTAAAACAAACAGAGCTTTAATTTGTAAGGCAGATTCTTCTGATTAGTTGTTTAGATTCAGTAAATTTGCTAATTCTCCCGCGCACCCTTTCCACTGTGATCTAAGCTCTGTGGGTCCATAATGCATTCAAGCGTCGTTCTCATGTGCTGATTGCACCGGGGAAAATGTAATTATGCAACATCCCCCCCTCAGAATTAAAAAAAAGAAAAAAAAAGAAAAGAAATGTTGGCGCCCAAATGCTTCCGTTATGTTGTGAGCGATGTGGGGACAGGATGAGGCGAACGGGAGGACAGGGCGATTGTGAAGATGCCCTCGGGTCGAGCACCGCCACTAAGGTCCCTGGCAAGCCTCCAAGGTCGCGTGCGCTGATTTCCTCCAGTTAAACGTTCTCCCGGCGCAACAAGCTCATCTGCGTGTGGCTGACATTTGTTGCTTCGGTAATTTCCTCCGATAATGGCTGGGCCCCGCAGAACTGATCCGGGAGCGTATTCCTTAATTGTGTGTTGCTAGGCAACCCGGGTTTTGGCTGTAATCACAGCAAGATTATCTTCTCATTTAAGTAACAGAAAGGTTTAGCTGAAGTGGCGACTGGCGTAAATTGCTTTGAATTTGCATTATGTACGTTTTGTTCAAAGGAGTGGCTTTGGCTGAATCTGTAGGGGTAGGGGAGGACAGAATTCAAAAGCAAGGTATTTTGGTGACTCCTGCAAGCAGTTTAATCGAGCACGTCCATGATTAAACCCGATCTGTTCGTTTAAATGTACAAGTTGGTTTATGGACTACTCATTCACGTCCTACACGCAAGATCCTTAGATCTCCTTTGATGAAATGCTTAAGTAGCTTTGGGTAAAGCCCAAAACCAGTACTTTGTCACTGGGTATCTTCCGGCGGTACTAATTAGTATATCTGGCTTGTGAAAGGAGATCTCTGGAACAATTACGCTTAACAGAAAATGCAGTGCAAGATGGGACGACAAGGGACCTCCCCCTTCGGCCTTCCTGATTGGCTAGTGCTATAAGCAGCTCGTTTATTATGCTGCTAAATGGAAGAGCCGTCGGTCTTTGGTGGCAGTTCTTGCCCGGAGACCGCACCCGCATTGGCCATGGAGTTGTCTGTCAGTCGCACCGAGAGCAGCGCAGGTCAGTAACGCGTGACGCAGGAAGCCGGTGTGCGTTGGCAGATCTGAGTTGGGACACTGTGCACGTGGTTAACCTGAGGATTATCCAGGATCCGCTTGACCGCCCTCCTGAGCCTGTAGTTATTTGGCGGTACGTGTCTCAGCTGCGGACTGGAGGAAATTTGGGTGGGGGTGGGAGGTGTACTGCACTGCGGTTGGGGAAAGAAAAGGGGGCAGGAGCGAGGGTTTACAGGCCATGTGTATGAGTGAGGCCCTCCAGAACACGTGGAGGAACAGTGGATTATATCACCTGGCTAATTTCTCAAGCGCTGTGTGTGTGTGTGTGTGTGTGTGTGTGTGTGTGTTGGGTGGCATCATCCACGTTGGCGTTCCTCCGTAGCTACGCGCTACTCCCCAGCTCTGTTGTGCTACGCCCGATTGTGAGAAAGGTGTTCCACCAGAAAGGTGTAGTTAAATCTCTGGCAGTCATAGAATCTTCAATGCTTGACCTAATCAGTCCTGTGTTGCAGAAAATGGTCTGCATTATATTAATAACAATTTTTATTATTGTTAATGTTTCAGTGTCTAAAGGCACCGTAAGCAATGCGTTTTGGTCTTTATAATCTGAGGGCACGGGGCTTGGCCGGGACGTCCTGTTCGTGATAGTGGAGAAGCCCCAAAGGCTTCCGTTTTGGTTCCCCTGTGTTGGCCTGTGGCATGCAAATCACTCTCCTCTGGTCTCCTGTGGTCGTGTCAGAACGGACTGAAACCGAGACCGTACTTTCGGCTCAGCCCGAGACTGGCTGCAAGAGGTCCTCTCCAGGAAGGGCGTCTCCGACAGGAACGGGTTCAGAGGAGCGCGGGAGAACGTTGGACTGATACCAAACGGCTGCCTGTGTGAGCCTTTGCTATGGCTTTCCCTGTCGCGGTGGAGAGGGG
>JAOYSI010072710.1:10713-21055 GCA_025775065.1 Hiodon alosoides | reverse complement strand
CCGTTTCATTATGACTGCTTACAATATTTTAATTTCCTTGTTTCTCTTATAGAAAAAAGAGAAATGAAAATAAATGTTGTGAGCTGAAATTCTAATAATAACATAAGCCGAAAAGGAAAGCTTTACAGCTTTAAAGACAACGGTAACATGTGGTCTCAGGCTGCTAGATACCACCTTTTGCGGACAGAGGAGGAATTTTGTGTATATGCCATGGTGTTGAGTCAGACTAAACTCAGTTTAATCCCTGGGGGTTGTTACTTGAATCAGAACTATATCGCCTCCCTCTTTTGACGGACAACGAACCCTGTCTTATTTGGTCGGTTTATATACATGGAAGAAAAACAAACAACTTTAACAATGATTAATTTACGTCTCACAGGCAAGTAAAGCGGAAACCGTAGAACTTTCACTTCTACTTTTGCTTATCTGATTTCCTGCGGGCAAACCCATAGGTGGCACTGCAAAACTGATGCATTAATTAGTAAGGCAATCTTCATTTTTATGCAACGGATTTCTTCTCTTTCTAATGGTAATGGTTATTTTGCTTCATCTGAGTAATATCCCTTCTTTAAACTTTAGTATGATCCGATCGCTATTGATTCATTAAACATTTTTATCGATTAAAATGTGTCTGACTGGGACCATTTTGTGCTGTTCTGGCAATGTCAGATATGGCTGAATTAAAATTCAATGATGAAATCAATAAATCTGGTTGATATCTGGAGATTGCGCCATCTCACCGACAGGAAATACTCTCTTTTTTTTTGTTTTTTGTAAAGACATCAACTCGTTCTTTAGACTTTCTGATTATTTTCTAGTGGGCTCAGAATATCACAGTGCAATAATCTGTGATCGTGCCCCTGATTTTCTTGATCATCTAAACTTGCCTTAATTGGATTGGACGGCTCGTGAAGTGTAGTGAGTACATATGGATAAAATATTTCTGTGAGAATGAGATGGGTCTTGTTTATGGCACAAGTTGAACAAAAGAGCACCACAGCAGATCACAAATCATTACCAAAAAATAAAATGTAAAAATGACTTTATAATATAGGTAAAAAAACAACACATCAACATATTGCCTAACATGTGCAAAATGTAAATACAAAGCGTCGTCACTGGAGGAGGATGCTATGGATGAACAGAGGAACTTCAGGGAAACAAATTAGCAGGCCCAGATGGACTCTGCCCAAGGGTACTTAACCACACTGATGAGATTATTTGCAAACCTGTTGCCAATACATTTTCTCACTGGAGAAATTCCAGGAAATTGGAAGCAAGGCACTATAATCCCTTAAAGGCGATTGTGTTAACCCAGGGAATTGTAGGCCAGTTTGTTTAACCGACATTATGAGCAAATTATAATAAAATTTATTAGGGGTAATATGGAGATTTGCGTTGAGACACAACATAATAAATGCTAGTCAACAATAGGTTTGTAGGGGGCGATCATGTCGAATTAATCTTCCATGTTTAATTTTAAAGTAATCAAGATGGCTTACATATTATAAATACGATAATACATTTAGACTTTTATTAAGTTCCTTACGGGCAGCTCATTCTAAAATGGGAAGGCCCCACAGATCTGTTTTGGGCATATATACTGAGTGGCCATATTAATAGGTCAAACTACCTGATAGCGATAATTACTGGCTCAGGGATGCCGTTTTATCCAGACTAGTCAAGGCCCCAGCTCGGCCAAAGTTTTGCCGAAGGTGCCTCAACTCTTTCTGTAGGAGCTGGCACTTCTGCGGCTGCAGTTTCAACCCATGCGTTCGTGGGTGTTTTACAGAGACCAAACGTCATGCTCTAAAACTCAAAAAACTCAAACAGGATCCACGGGATTCTCTTCCAATACCCACTCGTGAGCTCTAACGTGGAGAAGTACTCTGCCAGCTTACGACTCGTCTGCGACCCCTGAGTCCTGACCCCTGACTCGTCTGCGACCTCAGAGACTCCTCAATGCGTGGCGGAGGGTGCAAATCTTTAAGGCTTTTATCACCAATCCATGAAAAACCACTAAGACCGCCACTGTATTTTTTTGGACTACAGTAGCAGCCTATGGCATTAACCCTCCCAACGTGGGCCTCGTAGCAGGGCCTCCAGATGTTGCTGCTGTGTCTCGGTGAGTCCCTCTACGTCCCTCAGCGCAGACATATCCAGGTCGATCCAGGACAAATTTACTTACTGGCAGGGGAACTCAGGTGAAGCAGTGTTTAATTCTGCAGAAGCAACAGCCAGTTATGAGCCATGTCTTTATACTTCAGAGAAAATTGGGAATTGTTGTAAAAAATATGGGTTAACAGTTGAGAAAAAGTTCTAAAATGTAACAAACTAATGATACAAATGTGGAAGTTGTCCTCTTAATTTACTTTTAAATCATTTTGAGACTAACAGCAACAAAGGATTTAAAACAAAGGATTTAAAAAACTGCAATTTTTCTGAAGCAAAAGTAAGAATAACACAGCCCACACGGTTATAAATAGTAAATTAATTGTTTAATTAAGAAACAGTGGGGGATTTGGTAAGCCTGCCAGATGCAGAAGAATGGTACATAAATTAACAATGGTTTCCACTGGTGATTTTCCATCCAAAATCAATACATAAAACATCTTTAAAATAACGTGAGAAGAACAAGTAGGCTATCCTACAGTGAAAAGTGGCACTGTCCCCCTTTAAAAACACAACTTTTTAGTTTAGTTTATGCATGGGTTTATTTAATCTATGTGAAATTTACACTTATTATTAACAGAATATCCGTTGAAACATTCCTATTGCATGGATTTGTGCAGCTTTCTGGTCTGATTGTGAGCACGTGTCTCTTTGTGCCAGTGCCAATTAGACACCGTATGGCTGTTGGAACCAAGAAAATTGGGCGAACCGGTAACAAAAACAGAACTCACATATGCCTCTATATTGCAGTAGATAGTAAACTAATCAAAAATGGCTGTTAACGGCGATATAGACACTAGGTAAAAATATTGATTCTCGTGCTGAAAGTGTGGAGAAGTGTGTATATTACAAGCCAGCAGTGGGTTTTAGATTATTACATGCAGCCTCAAAACTTTGACCTACAATATGAGCAAATAAAAAAGTAAACAATGCTTTATTCACTATCATCTATTTTTACTCATATTTAGCAAAACAAAATCGAAAAAAACAAAGTCTGTTGGAGGTACTCTACAAAATAATTTTATTCCCATATTTTAAAGCTCAAGTTGTCCCGACTGGTTAAAACAACTCTATCAATCACAGTATGATTCTGAATGAAATAGAGCACGGTAAAGCAAGGGCACTTCACCATCTTTACCATGCAGCAGGAGCACTATTAAAAGCCAATCGTGAGGGAACTAATCGTAGGGGGCTATCCACATCGCGATACCCCCTCCAAAAAAAAAAAAAGGCTAGCCCTTTAAAATGCGCTCGACAGCAGCAGACTCCTAACTCCTTATATTTAAAAAGAAAAGAAAAGAAAAAAAAAGCAGTATTACGTGATGTGATATAGTGCTCATTCAGGCTATTAATTAAATAAAAAAATAACACTAACACTTGTGAACTCTAGAGTGATTTGCCACGTCATCAATGTCAACACATGTCGGCGAGCATGCTCAGAGGAGCTTTTGGTCACAACAGGCTAACACTACGTCTATTTCTGTATTCTCTCGTGTCTTGATCAGGCTATTTTTCTTCCGCAGCTAAGGCAACCGGCAGATTCCGAAGATCTGTCCCACTCCACGTGTATAAGGCAAGACTAGTGACCCTGAAAGTAAGTTGTTATTTGAGGCAGTTTTGAGTTTACCCTCCTGAGGTTTATGAAGAAGACAAACGCACAGCACAGAGAGCAGGAGAGCAAGACGCGTCGGGCCTTGGGGTTGGAACAAGAGCGGGGTAAAAATGCACAAAACAAGGGTCATCTGTCACATAGAAATTTACACACATGGAAAAACCAAGACCTATTTAGCTGACTAGCAGACAGATATGGTGATTGTCAGTGAGATACAGCCTTTTTCGCCATATTGACTAGTTTAAAAATGATCATTTAAAAAAAACAAAACGTTTCTATTTCTTCTATATCTTTGAGATCAACTCAATCAGATAAAGTTATTTTTAGAGTTCAGAGACAACACGACATTTGATATCCTCAGAAGAACGGTGGTGTGTGTGCGGAAACAAACACAGTGTCTGGTAACTTTGGTAACCGTAGAAGTAAAGTTAAAGCTTTGTCCTCCGAAGCACATCGTTATCACAACCACACCGAAAAAAAGTGAAAAAAAGTGTCAAAGGGGTGACTTTCTTTTGTTCCGTTCTGATATTAGCACCATTGTTTCCAATCTGACGCCAAATTCACTGAGCTTGCATGTAAGCGGATGGCGGACGATATCCTAGCCGAAACATAGGGCATCGTGTAATGCCATTTCTACAACCTGAGATGTACTGTGACGCTGCTTTGAAACCTCTTCTGAGTGTGCTCGCCTATATGGTTATCGGATAGATAAACCCCCAAACAAAACAACAACAACGAGTGAAGGCCTAAACGTCTTCAAGTATTGACACATCTTGGCCACAAAGCCTTGGACACACAGTATTAGAACCCAGAATAAACTCTAGGAAACAAAGGAGCAGGTTGTGGTTAGTTCGCATCTTCCCCTCACAAATATATATGTTTATAAATAAAATTCAGTGCTGTAAAAACTCCAACTCCATCGGATCTACCCCATAATATAACGCCTACCAGCTTCTTTTTTCATGGCTAAAAGCTAATTCTGGGAATATGTAAACTGAAACTGAACTTGATCTTCTGCAATTGCAGCCCTTCATTGACTTTACAACACTGAGGAATATTTTTGTGAAGATTTTATCTCTATCGTGTTAATATAGTATCCGTTTTTTTGTTTTGTTTTACTGCAGCAGAGCAAAGACCACTCTTTTTTGTAGTGTTTTTTGGTATCAGCAAAGCACCATGTGTATGTATGTGAGCATTTGTATGTGAGTGGGGTTCTCTTCCTCCAGTCAAGCAGGGCACGTTTGTTTCAGCCTGCTGCCTACGCAGTGCACCGCCCCACATTGACCCCATCCTGGGCGTGAACTCGAAGGTCAATGGGCCGAGGGGGCTTGTCTCCGGGCCAGGCGTTTGTCAGCGCCAGATTCTTTATGCAACCTGCGACCCCCGTGGAGAACTTCCCGCCGGTCAGTACTGCCGTGTCTGGGGCCCCGCCTGCCCCCCGGGAAGAGACAAAATCAACATCAGCCGTTGGACGTTTTTGTCGCTCATTAAATAAGTAGTTGAGATGACAACATGTCTGCCCATTAAAAACGTATGTGTCTGTCCACAAAAAAAAAAAACCTACGCGTTTCCAAGCCATTGGTAATTACCATGTAACACTGGACCAAATGACCGTGTTGAAAGTGTTCTCACCCAGGAATATGTTCCCTTTGGTGTTGACCATAACGCTGTTTCCCTTTGATTGTCCTCTGCGGATGTTTTGTCCATCAATCTGGATGTATCCTTGTTTACCCATCCTGTCCACGTGGAAGCAGTCAGGTTAGTCCTTTCTCCGAAGCGTACGTTAATAATAATAACTTTAAGTAATAAAGTTACTGAATACGAGTGCCGTACCTAACTGCCGAGATCATGTGCCAGTTGCCGTCATTGATTGGCCCATCAGAGATAATCTCCGCCTCCCCACTGCCCAGCTGGTAACTGTCAACGGGGGACAAAACACACAATTTACTACATTGTAGTTGTTTTGCAAACATGAAATAATGTAGGCACGTGGATATCTCTCTCTCTCTCTCTCTATATATCTATATATCTATATATATATATATATATATATAGAGAGAGAGAGACCATGGTCGTAAGATTAAATAAAACAGTTATTTTCATACACATTTGCTTTTACATTGCTTTTAGTCCATGGACTGACTTTCTTTACCCTGCCATGACTAGAGATGCACATGCTAACTGCAGTTCCGTCTTTAGCGTTAAAGGCAACACGTGCTGTCGAACATTGTAAACAGATTGTTTGATTACTACAAAACTCTAAATATTTGGTTTTCATTTCAGTAAAAGCGGTTTATGGTGATAACAGCATTTTTATAAGTAGTTTACACTGTGTTTCTATATAAACAAAACGTACCTGAAAATAAGATGTCCATTTTTTAAACCAAGACTTATAAAATCTTTGCCCTTTCCGCTTTCTCCACGTTCCTAGGAATAAAATTTGGTGAGGATCCAAAAAAACACTACAGGAATATGTGAAAATCAGTATTTCATTTCATTCTGTCAGTGTTTTCTGCAAAAACAGGCATTTAGGTTATTGTGACAGTTTGCAATTACAAACTGTTTTAGCGCAGAGTGCAAAGGTTCAAAAACAGTCATCATGCCGTTTTAACCAATGAACGGTAAAGTCATAGATGACATCATTCAGAACAGCATTTCAAAGCCACAGAGACGTCAGTCCTGGGTTCAGAGGATTTGACTTCAATCAAGAGGAAAAATTATACAAATCATTAGACAAATCTGCGAGTAACAATGGCAATAGTATGTACATGTGAGGTAGTTTTCACATCGGGGCAAACTCAGAACATTTTCTAGCATACGACCACACATTTGAAATGTAGGACAGCATCAATAATATACAAACTAAATTAACAACACGTGTGGAGTCGGCTCAGGTTTTTTATTCCTGGCTGTAGTCTTGAGGCCCTTGACTTATTTCAGATATTTCTTTCACGCCTGAGAGAACTCGCAGCATTCCGGACTACCCACCAGGCATGGGTCTAACTGCAAGGCCGATAAGACGCCTCGCACTTCATGCCTAAGTCAGGGCAATGATGTACCTGAGTGGGGTTCCCATCATGATGCCTTGTTTTTGGTTGAACTCAATAGTCAAGCTTCTCTTATTGAAAGACTATTGGGTTTGTTTTTGTCTAACACCAAGTTTTTGCTAGTGCAGGAAAGGATTTTAATGCGTGTGCTTTTGCTCGTGCATGAAAGGGTGAAATTGTTTGTGTCTTTGCTCGTGCATGAAAGGGTGAAATTGTTTGTGTTTTTACTCATGCATGAAAGGGTTTAAATTTTTTGTGTTTTTGCTTGTGCACGAGAGGGTGAACGTTGTGTTTTTACTCATGCATGAAAGGGTTACATTTTTTGTGCTTTTGATTGTTCATGAAAGGGTGAAATTGTTTGTGTCTTTGCTTGTGCATGATAGGGTGAAATGGCTGTTTTTGCTAAGCGTGAAACGGGGGATACAGAATTGAGCTTAATCCATGCATATGACCTGCTTTGTTGTTAGCGCGATATTTCCAGAACAGTTTGGCGGTCTAAAGTTTTTACAAAGGTGTACTGTAGGAATTTAAACACTACAGCTGTCTAATTTCAAGTTAACCCCACTTCCTGTCTGTCTTCCTTCCTTCCTGTTCTTGTGATGTAAAGATCTAGTCCTCCATCAAGCATATTGGCCTTTGAGCTAAGGTCACAGTGAGTGGATACCTTTTTATTAGCATGCAGCTTGGGGAACACACCATTCTTCTCCTGGGGAAGACGGAAGGTCAGTTAGTGAGGCAAAGCAAACCAGGCTAACATGCAGGCACTGGGCTGTGGACCCAGTCTGGTAGACAACATGCGCGACTGTTCTCTCAGGACGTTAGATGTTAGATCATTTTTGTCTGTGAGGAACAACAACCAACTGCACTGGTGAATACTGTTAATATGAGTTGAAGTTGATTTGATGAGTTTTAAATAAAAAGAATGGATTTATGAAATCAATGTTAATACAAAATAAAGGCACCATACTTTATTTATGATACATACGCCTATATGAGTAGTTTTTGTGTCAAATTTGTAATTTAAACATAAGCTGAAGTAAAAAGGGGGAGTGCTATTAGCAGTATTCGTTTCGCTGCAATTAGGGCAAAAGCTCATTTAAGAGTGTTTTTAAAAAATGTGCGCAGTGCGTGTTGTGTGTGTAGTGTGTAATGCAGTGTAGTAGTATGTGCATCTCCACCTACCACTCCCTGCCACAGTATAAGGCCCTCTGAGGAGGTGGTCAGGATCTCCAGTTGGATGCTTTCGGGGGCATCGGGGGAGCTGAAACAGAGCCCGGCGCAAAGCCCAGTTCAGCATGCATCTCTGGGAGCTCGGTGAACCACAGACACCGGGGATTTGTTGCAATTGATAAGACAATGTCAGGGAACGGCCAGAAAAGTGCCGAGAAAGAAGTTGCGTTAGTAGACGGCTGTGAAAACGTCCACGGGGAGCTGACATCCACCAGTTTCCACCATGGCGTCCATCACAGTTCAAGGTCACAGGAACAACAACAGGTAGTGTGAGAGTAATGGCGTGTGAAGCAACCACAAGTCCAAGACTGAAAGTTCAGTATCTCCATGACAGTCTGACATCATCCGGATAAACATATCTCAAAACATACCAAACACCGAAAAACCTCACACCAAACGACATTGACTCTGTGAACACAGCGTCCATATTGTTGTATAGAAGCAGACTTTCCTGAAGGCTCAACACAGGAAGGGGTGGTATAGGTCTGCCAGACCGTTTCTAATGGTCAGATGAAACACAGACTGAGCTTTACGAAGAGATATGTTTGACACAGGACAGGTGAAGTCAATGCTGAGGAAAACATAATTCCCACTTAGAAATACAGAGGTAGGTATATGTTGCTAAGGGAATGTTTAGCAATATCTGATACTGGTGCCCTTGTTAGATGGGAGGGAATAATGAATTCAAGATTGCGAAATTACATTTTGGCCAAAGACTTTGTACCCTACGCTAGGAGTGTTAATAGAGACTGGAGATAAAACTGATAACTGAAGTGAGTCTATGTGGTTAACCTACATAGCTATGAGAGTACAGGGTAAGAATTTAGCGTGGGCTTGAGCCTCACCTTCGTGGGAAGACTGGCTTAGGAAGAGCCAGGTATGCGTTGTCACTGAAAGAGGCAGCATACTCAACTGGAGAATCTGGAAAAAGAATGAGAGTATTCCCTTACCCACAGCAGGGCTAGGCGACATCTGCCTTTCAGTTTCCATTCAAACCCTCGGATCAATGAACCCAGATGACCAAGTGCAGGACTGCGGTACTCCAGGAACTGGCGTTGCCAGCACTGAACCCACAGCCCTTGCCTCGTGTTACCGTCACTGTTTGATTGGCTAATATTGCAGGCCGAAAAAAGAGGCATTATGAGATCACGAGCCGCACTTTAAGGCGTCCACGAGAGGTCAAGAGAAAGACCATAAGAACGTTACAGGAGATGACATTACCCAAGGTCTTTGTGGGTTTACCATTTTCCTATAGCAGAAACATGCAAGCTATTTCCACCACTGTTACAATAAAGGGTTTTCCATAGCATTCAGAAGGAGGTTAACATTCACAAATCTCCAACGTGAAGATGGTCGGCATTCGATCGTTCGTCGACGACTGTCTTCATCAATGCATGCATTTCAAGCAGCGCTCACAGACAGCGTTTCAGTGTTGATATAAGTGTAATGCGTTACTGCGTAGTCATTCCCCACATGTTTAATTACCCACACAAAACAGCTACTGCGTTTAGCTAAACAAACTTTTTACTTTTAGTACTTAGTCATTAAGAGCATGTGCGTCTCTGTCTGACTGCATCCAGAGTTCTCGCTGGTCAATAACATTCACGGCCGCGTTTGTTTGTTTTTCCTCTATTGTCCCAGGCAGGTGACAATACGATGACACAGGGATATCCACACTGCAGTGAGTGGTTAAATCACAGACTCAACAGGATGTCCTGGGAGGTGTAAAAGGGGAATTCCACATTTCTCCAATCAAACCAGTGGTTTTCATGAAATATCAATTTGTGATGTTCTCAAAGGCATTTGTTTGCTGGGCGTTGGATGCCACATGCTAAATTTGACCCTAAATGTAGAATTGCCCTTTTGACTGTTTTAACATTTGACAAAGACAACAAGACATTCAGTCATGGAGTTAGATGGACCCCAGACTGGGCTGGACAAAGTGTGTGGATACTGTACCGTTCCCCCCGCTACCCTCCACATTCCACAGGGCCTCGGGGCTCTTTGGGGCGCGCCCTGTGTGTGCGGAACAGAGCCGTTAAAGCGTATACCAGACCAAAAGGGCTTACCACACGGGGGAGGTTTGGGACCTGACTGAGACTCCACAGGAGTGAGGGTGGGGACCTGACTGAGACTCCACAGGAGTGAGGGTGGGGACCTGACTGAGACTCCACACGGGGGAGGGTGGGGACCTGACTGAGACACCACAGGAGTGAGGGTGGGGACCTGACTGAGACTCCACAGGAGTGAGGGTGGGGACCTGACTGAGACTCCACATGTG
>JAOYSI010072709.1:0-21055 GCA_025775065.1 Hiodon alosoides | reverse complement strand
TTCCCGCTTGCTGGTATTATGCGGCGCCCTGAGGTGTGATGTTCTTTAAAATTCCGCCCCCTGGGGCCCCCCCCCACACCCACTCTCCTGCAGCGTGGGTCCGCTTTCCGTCCGCCCGCCCGCCCGCGCGCAGCCGGGTGGAACCGTCACGGGCGCGGCTTTAACTTCCTCCGGACCAGCGGGCCCGCCGTTTATCACCCCGAGTAACGGGGCCAGAATAGATGTTTAGTACTACGCTGATCCTTACCCTCCGCGGCTTTGCAAAGCTTTCCTCCCTCCAGTTTCACATCTGAATCGTTATCCTGTCTGCCGGTCCGGGCAGGAATTTGTCTCCGGGCCGCCATGTGACATCGACGACAGTGATGCGATTGGTTTACTGTCTGCTTCCTCTTATCTGCAGCTGTAGTCGAAGGTATATTGAACGGCTTTTGCTGTCACATTTCGCCTTTATATAGAGACATGACAATCGACTGGGAGCCGTAGTCGGCTGTGTGCACTCACCACGTTCTGCTGCTCTTTAACTGCTTGGGCATTGAGGAGTTCTGATGTCGTGGTGCCTTTAAAAATTAAAACAGTGACGCTTTATACGGGACAGCGGTTCGGTTCAGCGTTTCTCTAATGGCACCGTCAATGCGCCCTGCTACTTCCGTTGTCAGGACAAGGTGGGAGTTGTTGGGTTTTAATTAACGGCGGCGGTATTTTGTAGGAATATCACCGATTCAGAGCGGCAGCAGATAAGCGGTAAAAGGACGGGATCCCCTCCCTCCATTCCGATTGCTCAGTTTATCTGTCCGTTTCCCTCTCTGCACCCCTAATGCGTACGCGTGGCATATGGCGGATCTCGGTGACGCTTTTCCACTGAAGGGCTGCCAGACGGCCTGATGCGATTCTGTGTGTGTAGCCCACGGTGCTTGCTTTCGCGTATTAACATGCGTGCCCTTTTAACTCCTGGCCCACGCCGCGGAGCTAATCAGTCACTGCCGGACCTTCTCTGGGTCACCGCGGGACATGAGCCGTCAGCCGCTCAGCGCCTGTCGTATTATACAGGCTGTTGTACCTGGCCTCCGCGTGCGTTTGGGTCGCACAAAGTCGTCCGCTGAAGATGAGTTGGGGTGTGACTTAAAATGACCGCTGTCCTGCATCTGGAAAAGTATCTAAAAGGAAAATGTACCATGGCACCTTAGTGTCCTTAATAATGAATGGGTCTGACTTACTTACTCTGAGTCAATTGCTTCCACTGTTTAAAATCGGCTTTGGTGACCCTGAACGCCTACAGGCTTGGCTAAAAATGGCTTCTCTGGCAGCGCACCCACCGATGTGTGGTCTGTGTGCGGTTGTTCGCCCAGTACAGATCTGCTTCTCTTGGGGTGTACAATTAACTATCGCTAAGAAAAGATACTTGCGACATTGATTAAGAAGATTCGACCAATGAAACTGTTCCCAAGACCGTTAAGATTCTTCTGATTGGATGTGGTTTGTGCTTAGCGGTTCTAAGTAGACTGTAATTGGGTGAGTCTGCTCCACAAGGTGACTGTTATGAGGGCAGCAGGAGTTGCTGGTCTCACAATGCTGGTCTCTCGTTTCAGAGCTGCTGGAGAAGACACGCCGGAGAGACGAAGATATGAGGAGCCTTCAGGTAAGGGTCCGGCCCGGTAAGAGGACCTCTCCTTCCCTGAACACTTCCTTAACGCAGTCCACGCCTCTCCCTTACACTCCCTTACTCGTGGGACTTACGCATGCACCTGACAGGCCAGAGCCAATCAGATATCTCCCTTCAGGATCTTATTTTGGGTTTAGCTTTGAGAACTCAAAGGATTTTGAAATTTATTTAGTAATTGATCTATCTGTCTGTTTTCAGGACCGAATTTTGGATCTGGAAATGGTAAGATTGAAGATTGGTAAGATTGAAGTAGCGTGATTTTCTAACAAACCTGGGGAATGCATTATGAATTCTTTCTGAAGCAGCCCCTCGGGGAATGTAGCAAATATAAGGCGAGCTGTATGGATTTGACATGGTGATTAATGAGCGCCGTCTGCGCTGACCTTGGTATGCGCGTGGTACATTTCTGCAGTAGAAAACAGACAGCTTAAATAGCAGTAGAGACCAGGCTCTAATTCAAGGAGAGTGCATTGGAAGAACTAATTAAATGAACCCCACCAAATGCTCTGTCCATCATCTAAGGTAGCATACAAAGCTTAGATGTTCCTGACGTGCAGGTGCTCAGTGAAACATCTACTGTTTAAATGTGGATATTTATCGGTCTATAAGAAACGCTTCCTTTGCAATGTAAACCCACCGTCTGTAACTAATAAAGTCATTAAGCAGACAGCTAATCAACATCCGCTCGTACAAAAGACACCATGGTAAACCTGCTTTTCCTCCTAGTGTAAATGACCCCCTGCTTCAGCAGGTGTGTTTCATGGTCAGTTTAGGTTCGAAAAAGGCGAACGCGACGCAGTCCTAGCCAATGAGCCGTGCTGCCGGTCAGGTATAGTTGATTAAGGTGAGGGGTAGCATGGCCAGTGTCGGTTTGACTTGCTTCTGTGCGGTTGTCATGTAATTACTGTGCACCCCAGGGTCCATTGCATGACACTAGCGCAGAATTTAGCTACTAGGCCTCACGGGACGCTATTTTGCGGATTTTGATCAGAAACCAAATTCCCCCGTGCTTTGACCTTTTCGCTACGTTACAAGGTCAAGAACGTGCTTGTGTGTCATTTGTGGAGCAGAAAGGAAACATCTACCGTCTGAAGTCATTCTAGCCTGTCTATCACGTGGAAATTGCCGATCGTTTTCTGTCACGTTTTTCTAACGTGAGTAAAATGCTCAGATATTTCTGTGTTGTTAAGGAAAGGGGGACAGTATTGTTTAAAAAGTACCTTAGTGTAACAGTATTGTTGTATGTCCTAAATTTGTGTCCAGGTGGAATTAATAGTTGTTTGAAAGCTTAAGCACACTGACTGTGTGTTTTACACAGGCATTAATAGAAATAGAAAAGCTCTTCACCGCAGAAGCAGGGACCTCCAATTGTGTTTATGCTGAAATAGACTGACAAAAAGATTATTTTAAATGGTAATAACTTTTAATACCATTATGACTACAAGAAGCAACGTAATGTTTTACAAATAATGAGGAAAAGAATCCAATGAAATCCATTTCCTCAGTACTATGTGAACCCTGTTTTGGCTTTGACGACTTCCTGTAGGATTTTCAGTAGCTTCCACTTCCTGTAGTATTTTCAGTAGCTTCCTCTTCCTGTAGGATTTTCAGTAGCTTCCACTTCCTGTAGGATTTTCAGTAGCTTCCACTTCCTGTAGGATTTTCAGTAGCTTCCACTTCCTGTAGTATTTTCAGTAGCTTTCTCTTCCTGTAGTATTTTCAGTAGCTTCCACTTCCTGTAGTATTTTCAGTAGGGTTTTTTTTTCTCCAGGTCCCTCAGACTTCTTCAGAGTTTCGTCTGGGTGTTGCAATGGCCAGGCGATAATAATTGATCGTTGTGAGGGATGACAATCTCAACAAGAGACGTTTAGAATGGTTAGGATTATATCAATAATTAAGCTTATCCCAAGGAAGACGCGTTTCCCTCCTGGAACTTGTAGCTGCTGTAAAAGTTCCGGAAACTACTTGTGAACTTCCAGACAGCGCTGTGGCGTAAGATAATGTATATTATAATATTTCCGCTCGGGGCAATATGGTTTACACTTTTCATTGTCATTTATTTCAGCAAGAAATAAATAAAAAATAGATAACAGGCGTGCAATTAAATTCTTTTTAATGAATCTATTTAATTGAGATGGCAAAAGATTCAGAGACAGCTTGAGCAGTGAATGCTTGCTTTTTCATTTATATTTGAAATGGACTTAATGTGGGTCAGGCTGCGTGTTTTAGCATTGTGTTTGGTTTTGTGCTTGTCGCCGTGGAGACCGTGCACATTTGCTCGGTCATTTTGCCTTCTGCTTGGGGGAGTCGTCTCGTCGGTAATTACCGTTCCGATCCGCTCCGGTTCCCTTATCAGTCAGCCCGGCAGTTTTGTTATGCAAGATGTCATAATTACAGAGCGGACCGGCGCCAGTGGCCCCTCGTTCCGACGTGCGAGGGAATGGTTCCCCTTTATTCAACTGCGGTAATACAGTATCGATCTCCCACCCCCACCTCAGACCGGTAATTTCCCTGGGAATGGAGAAAGATGTTTATGCTTTCCCTGACGGGACGCAGTTTGGTCCGCAAGCACAGAACGGCTTCGCAGATGACCTTGTAACCATGGCGGTGATTTTTATTACTAAACCTGTGGGCAGCTCGGAAAGCGTTAAGGGCGCGTGCGTTTGACCCGACTTGTTTTGGGAAAATCCTGGTGGTTACCTGGTGAAAACTGGACCGCATTAACCAGCGTTACTTGCCATTAGGTCCCTGGCGCATTAAACGGTATTACTCAAACATCCAGTTACCTAGTAGGTTAAAAAGAAAGGTCCTTTTGTAAAAATGCGTTGACTTGCCCTGAAAAGGAAAGCTGTTTGGTATTCCCTCGATCAAGTTTCACAATACTGTAATACGGCTCACTGCTTCAAATTAGATTAGCTGTTGAAAATGCATGGCCTTCAATTTAACCCCATTCACTCAAATCATTCTTGCTTACTGTGAGGACCCAATATCGGGCTTTTCAGCTCACTGATTCCATCGAGGTCTCTTTTACATTGCAATAGCACTTAGTATAAGTCAGTAAATGCATTTTAAAATCTCTTGACGTGTGATCAAAAGCATGTCAATGAAGCCCTTTTGATCCTCTACCATGTGATATTTCAGAACCTAAGGCTTCTCTTTTAATCCCATGCAGAGCACCAGGTTAGCCTTAGATCACCTGGAGTCCGTTCCTGAGAAACTAAGTCTACTTGAAAACTTCAAGGACCTTGAGGTAGGGGAACCGACCGAACGGACCGGAGCGGGAATCGCGGTACCATCGCTTCTGTGTCTTTCGGACTGCGTTCTCCGAGCGCTGGACATCCGCCCATCAAAGGAGTTCGCCTCCAATTCTGACCGCTTTGATCCGCCCGCCTTCACCAGCGCGCCGGAGCTCACGACCGCAGTTATCGTGACCGTTCCGCCGACCTCGCTCGTGAGGACGGGCTCGGTTCTGTCGTCCGTCGGACTGGTCTCCTCTCCCCAGGCAGTGGTAGAGTCGGGAGAGGAGTCGACTGCACCCTCCGCCTCCCTTCACGCCTCTGCCCACCGCCAACAGACAAGGCAACCACATATAAGGAGGAGGCATAAGGGACGCTTGTTTGCCCCCCGTACTTTGTCTGTCTGACTCCTTCTCTTGCAGAAGTCCCAGCGCCAGAGGGAGGTGGTTGAGCAACGCTATGCAAAATACAAGGAGATTGTGGCACATCTGCAGATCCAGCTAGAGGAGTCCAAAAGGAGAATCCAAGAATACCGGGTGTGTTGATTTTCTTTTTGCCCACAATGCATTCCGACCTGCACAGGAATTCAAGGTTCCAAGAATGGCCTTCTAACTCCTCAGAGCCTGTTAGCGATTTAGCAGTATAAAGCGTCAGCTGTACATTTGTACACAAAATCGATGATGGATATGAACTGGATGAATTACATGTATTTTGCCACAGATTCCCTGTCGGTCAGTCAGAATCTCAATTTTTATAGGCTTTGTCCCTTTATCTTTCCATTTAATGTTTACAGTGTCCTGAACAACTGATTTATCCGAAGACAAAAATCACGATGGCTCAAATTGACAGGCACTTCTATCCTTTGTCAGTCAGGTCAGGTCAGGTCACACCTGTAGGCATGGCGGCGTTTCCCGCCAAATTTGAATAGTTTTGCGGAACTGGTGTCACGGTGTCGTCTAAGCTGCAAGGGTAGGTTTGTGCGTGTGAAAGTGAAGTGAAGTGAAGGGGAGGTGCTTTCTGGGACCATGTAGAACTAGTTCAAACAGACCGTGTAATTGGAAATTCACTAATTGTATGATAAATTGGAATGGGTAGCCATATTAGCCAGAGATTATTGAATGCACTTGGCTATAATAGTATTGGCAGTCTCACTCGTTTAAGTCTCACCTTTGTTAGAGTGAAAAGGGTTACCAAACACTTGCTTGATGGTAAGTACTGATTGAATCTGGGTGATTGACACAGCCCTTGTTTACTTTGTGATGGATTTTTAATAAAGCTTGCTAATTTGCTAATCATGGTTTTCCTAAAGCAATGAGAAGGTTTCTGTGTACATGTGTGAACTGGTCCTGGTGGCTTAATGCCAGTGCTGATGTCCGGTGTGACTGTCTATAGGATGAGAAGTTAGACGCCTCGTCACGGAGCCTCCGATTGGCCTCCCTCTCTTCCGCCATCCGTGGCCAGAGCAGCTTCCTGTCTAGCTCGCCCCTCACTGAAGACTGTTGTGAGTATATTACCCAGTCACCTGTAGCCTTGGACTTCAACTTGTGCTCTGGGAACTGTAGTCCTCCACCACGGCCATCTTTAACTGTTAGAATTTGTAAGTTTATGCAAGTCATTATGGAGAAGTACACGTGTACTAAGAACATTGGTGACGTAACTCACCCAATGTACTCCGGGTCCTACACGACTTTTTAACACGGCATAGATTTTGAGTTCAAGGATTACGAAATATCACAGAGGCCTTATGGGAGATTCGCGTTAACTTTAAATGAAAATTTCACGTTGCAAACGAGCTTTGATTAAACATGAACTCTTTACGTTGTAACCCGAGTGCTTGTGGACCGTGCTTGAGGTTTTATTGGTTAAGTCACAGCCAGTAGTTTGAGGATGTTTTGTAAATGCGCCCAGGCACACCGTGTGGCACCAGTAACAACACGATTAAGCTTCACAGATTCATAATCGCGCCATCTGATTTTTATGTCAATATTTCACATCGATTTTCATTAATATTGTTTTTTAAGCACTGATCGTGCGAAAGTTTATTGCCGTTAATTGGTCCAACTAACACACAGCCCAGTGCTGAAGTTGCTGTTGTCTTCTTGGTGGGAACTGCCAAAAGTGACAATGTGGAGAATGTTTTTTAATGGTCAAACTCACACACACACATAAGACACACTTTTAGATGTTATTTGCAGTATCCCGTTTTTCGAAATCTCACATCGTTTTATTCATAAGTCGAATAATTATGCTAAAAACCAACAGAATTGAATAAACATGAAGGCATCATGAACAGTCACACATAAAATTGTTGCCCATCTGTTGTTTTTCTGATCCGCATGATAATTACTGTACTGTACGGAATATTAAATTCAACTTATATTTTCAGTTTCACTCCGTACGTCAGTCTTTGACGTAGGCAGTGAGAACGACTTTTTCCTTGTTCTTTAACTTTCAGAATAACATTGTTCGTGACAATGGTTTTCCTTTGTTGTTTCACTGGACCTGGAAAAGGCATTTAGTCTTAGATCTGCCAGCCTGGCTTTTCCACAGAAGTTCTAGAAGGTTTTATGAACTGGATCGAAATTTCCATATTAGGGCAGACAAGGTTGGCGGTTCAAGTCCCTCCCCAGCTGTTGTAACCTTGAGCGAGGCACTTTACCTGAATTGCTTCAGTAAATATCCAGCTGTACAAGTGGAGGAATGTATAAATTGTAAGGTGTGTAATTAGCTTTGGATAAAAGCGTCTGCTAAGCAACTAAAATGTAAATGGCGAATTCTCCCAGACCTCGAATGTCCGTGCACAGCTCTGCCATAAATCCTGAGAGGCGAAGTCATCTGTCAGTCTTCTGTCACGCTCGCATCCCAGCTGTCAGAACCTCGGTTATCTCCATACTCCCCAAATCCGATTCGCCTTAATTGGTTAATGACTACCAGGAAAGCCCCAGTTTGCAAACTGTGTAAACGTGTACGCTTATCAATGGTTAACAGAACCCTCTTCCAGATATTATCTTCAATAATACTTCCTGTATCTCTAGTTTCCTGTATTGTCTTGGGCATCTGTCTAATGCTGTTTTTATAGCGATTAACAATGGGTTGGAGTTAATTACATTGCTTATTTTTATTTACAGTTGTAGGGATTGTGTTTATATTGTATAAGACACATTGCCTAAGTACAACTTCGGGTAGTTTACGCCTGTGCATTTGTAACACTCTGATTGTGTGTGACTGTGGCACGGAGATGAATGTTCTGTGTAAACGTTTTGTTTATTTGTTTTCTATCCTGACAGCACTGCACAAACACCCTGCTTCCCCAGACACCAGTCTGTTTCAGGATTTCCGAGCCCCTGTTAACGGTGTAAAGTCTCACCCAGAGAACGGGAACATGTAGAACGTCTTTCACTGATCAAGAGTTCACTCCAATGACATTTTCATCACTTTAAATGCCAACTTCTGTGTCTAACATTTACTTCTCTGTAATTCGATTTGAAGTTTTCCATTACAACTACCTCGACAGCATATTCCTCACTAACTTTCTGTATGGTGATTATGGACTGGTAATTCGGGATTTGCAATTCTGGTATTGTATGGATTTATTATAATTTTCATTTAGCTACATGTATTTATTAATGTTTTATGCAGTTTTTTTTCCTGATGGGGAAATCACTTTAAATTGTTTGTGTATGTTTGTAGTATCTAGCAATGATACAAAATAAGTTTTTATAGCCAAAAAGTATAACCAATGCAGATGTTTTACAGATGTTTTACAGATTTCACAAAATCTGAGGTGCCTTTTTGTTGTAAAAAAAAAAAGAATGCCATCACACATTTTTAATGATTTTACTGTGCCTTCAAATGTTTGGTGTTTCAGTGAACAGGGCAAAATGTTGTATGTTTACAATTATTACTGCAACTTTATTTCTTTCAAAACCTGTCATTTTACTGCTTTTTATACGTAAAATATTCCTATTGTGTGTTTGCAATAATTCCACACTACGTGTCCTAAATAAATACAGACCGTTTTACACGTCTGTGAAGAGTGCATATGGTTGAATTGTGGTTCTGGTTGATTTTTGAACAGTTATTTTGAACTTTTTGTGTTTTTTCTCCACATGACACAAAAGAGAAACGCATCTGATGCATCAGCCTGTCTGTGATCAATCAACATGACCTCTGTGTCTGTCATCCTGCTGAGAAGCCCATTTCATCTACTTTGTTTCAGCCGTCAGTGGAAAGATGTAGGTCTTCACAAAAATCTTTGACGACCTAAATTCCAATGAGTGGGAGTTAAGTTCCAAACCCATTGCTGTTGCTGTTAAGTTCCCTGTTCTACACCGCCTGAGAAATCCCTTGGGTCAGTTAGTTTTGGTGTGCACGTGGTTTCGGTTTCGGTTTCAGTTTCAGTGTGGCGTCAGAGCAGTGGGGAAAATGGTGCAAAGGTGACGTTGTCTCTAGCCCTGTAAGTGACTGTAGGGGACACATGGTCACTGTTTACGGATCCTGGTCACGACTATAATATCTGTTCACTCATTGTCTTCAGAGCTGAATATTTTCTTTTTTCTTTTTATTGCAATGATAATTCGATCACCCCCTTATCATCAGTTGGACTTAGTTTTATGGTAGTTTAATTATGTCTTGAGGACAGTTGAGGGAATTGGTTATATTGATTATGCAACCCAAACCTGTCTGATGAAGAGAAAACATAATCATTACTTTCTGGAACACACCGTGGATAGCTCAGAATTTATATGCATTTCACGCTACTTTTTGGCTTGATTTTGCACTCGCACTTTGGAATTTTCTTCTTGAAAAGAGAACTAAACCTGTTTGCTGTGTGGTCTTCAAATGCCAAGCACATTACGACTTCAAACGTAAGGGATGATTCTCCCCTCCCCCCATTGAAGATTTGCGCTGCTCTCAACAGAATATTCCAGTAGTTCCTAACAAACGGCTGAAATTCATTATGAGCGTAATTGCTCAGTAAGCCGTGCCTTGGAAGGGTTTGAGCCGGCGTAGTAGCCAGGCGCGCTAGCCCAGTGGAGGGTATGTCGGCTCAATGCTCTGGGTAAACTAGCGCTTTAGCCCAGTGGAGGATGTGTCGGCTCAATGCTCTGGGTAAACTAGCGCGTTAGCCCAGTGGAGGGTGTGTCGGCTCAATGCTCTGGGTAAACTAGCACGTTAGCCCAGTGGAGGGTGTGTCGGCTCAATGCTCTGGGTAAACTAGCTCGTTAGCCCAGTGGAGGGTGTGTCGGCTCAATGCTCTGGGTAAACTAGCGTGTTAGCTCTGTGTAGGCTGCTTTGCTCTCCCGCCGGTCTGCAGGAATGCTCTGGGTAAACTAGCGTGTTAGCTCATCTGGCTGGCTGAGTGCTGCTGAAGGGGGCGGGCTTCCTGCATCCGCCAGCTCTTCGGTCCTGCTGCAGGGATCCCACTGCTGCCCCATTCCTGCCTGCTAAGCCTGAGAATGTTATAAAGGGGGCCAGCGGTCGCCTGAATTGTAATACTGCATTAAGTGATTTGCTTAACAAAACGGTCTTTTCTGTGGCAGCCTGCACAGCGTATTTATTGCCCATTGATACTGGTGGGTATTTATTTAAGGCAATTGAGGTCAAGTACTTTACTCAGTGGCACCACCAGGGCTTTACACCTGCAACCTTATGATAACATGTTTCAATTTCCTCTGTACCTCAGCGTTGCTATCCACCAGCCCTGGGCCGCACTTGCATAAATCTTTTTAAAAATGTAATGCGTTGCGCCGGCAGATTTAACTGGTCAAGATGAGGTTTCTGGGTTAGTCAGATGGAGGGTAGAGTTACAGGTCACCAATAGCACATATGTCTAATGTTTGGTTTTGGTTCCTTTTTATGCTTTCAATCCCGTCAAATTTGGTGTTCTTTGGGGCATGTGTCCGTTTAACATCAAACTGACTGTGTGTCTCTAAGTGTGTGCACTTAGTTTATCTGTACATCAGAACTGCGTGGGCTCCTTCCTCTCTCATAGTGACCTGTTTTAAATCTTAATTGCATACATCACCCCTGTCCACCAACAACCTTTTTTTTTGATGGAATGTAAGTATATTTTACCATGGTAACAGAATTCCGATGAAAAGTTGAAATGCAGGTTTTTAACCTGCTGTTCTGTGACTCTGACACATCTCCCGCATGATTCGATTTTTCCACTCTATTCTCCACGGCAACGGCACTAGTGCACTAATTGGAGAATCACCACAGTTTCGTCTGCACCAACCCTTTCTCCTTGCCATGCTAACAGCTTTCACAGTTTATTTCAAGTTTTAGCTAAGCGCTTTTTTTTCCCACCGTACATTCCCGCACTGCTTTTTCCTGTAGCACAAGTCTGAACAGTGCTCCTCTGAGAAACTGCTGGAACAGTGCTTCAACGGGAGAGGCACACGCAGGTCCATTACCATCTTCAGCCACGGGCTTAATCTGCCACAGGATTTTCCTCTAGACCACCTCTGTTCAAGCCTGCAAGCAGAATGCAGGCTTAAAAAATGACCCCCATCCCATCCAGCCAGAACAGGGGGCAGTCATCACATTGGCAGGTTTATGAGCAGGTTTTAGATTTATGGAAAACAATGAAAGGTGCTTCTATTGTATTTTTTTTTAAACCTGTTATCCATAAACAGTTTATTTCCTGCCAGTGTTGTACAAATGATTAAAATGGGGGTATTTCCGGGATTACAGAGCGCATTCCAAACGCCTGTGAAGAGAACCTGAAATATGGCCATTTTATGGCTCTCGCTATCACCATCTGGGTTCATCTACCGCTTTTCACTCAAAGAGCGCAGTCATGATGAAACGGGTTCTGCCCCAAGCCCAGCGCCTACGGTGGTTCAGCGGCCCGGGTGGGAGCCGATCCATACATCAGCCCTCTGGCTGGATCTGGGCCGATTCTGCCCGTGGCAAACTCCCACATTCTCCTCTCAACGCCACAGCCATGCTGCCATCGGCGCCAGAGAACACACAGGTCCGGGCCAAGACGTCTCAAAGGGTCTCACATCTCCACAAAAGTGGTTAGCTGTAGATGAAAACCCAAGGAAATATTAATTTCCTGAGGATCGAGCTCAAACCCAGGAGCAACAGCCGGAAAGGTTCTCCCAGCGTCTTGCATCCTGGGAATTCAACGTCAGAGAGCTCCCTAGTCAACGCTGGCTGGATCTGGTGGCAGTTGGCGGAAGATACCTCTCCTGACGGCGCGACAGAAAAAGCATTTGCACAAACTTGCCAAAACGAAAACTGGAACTGCACTCTGCGTTCAGGTGAGACATGAAAGGGAGCGTCACAGACGCTGGGTTTGTGTCCGGATTGTGCTGTTTGTTCTCCCCTATGTGAAATGTGCTTGTGAATCACAGTTATTTCGTCCATTCATTCATTCCCTGTACCAAAACACATTTTCATTCAGGGATAATACCATTTCTTGTGGCAGCATATATTGCTAAACGGCTAACATTTACTTGGAATAAAATTCGATTATCAGCAGCTCTGCAGGGCTAGTAGAATAAATAAATAATGATAATGATTTTAAAGTATACAGACAATTATTTGTTTGGCTGTCGGATAAACAGTGTATTAGAATTAGTGTAGTAGGAACAAATTGTATACATTTTCACTATAAATGAGGTAATGTGTTGTTCTAAAAGAGGGCCCTGTAAAACTGTGTCAAGTAAATAAATATTAGTCATTAAAGCCTATTTAATTATGGATCAGGTATTTTTTATTTGTTTATGAGAAATACTTGCAGAAAAATAAAATGCCAACGATGCTAAACCATAACCCAAAGGAATTAACTTTGCCTGTTCAGTAAAATTTATATTACCAAATAAGAATTATATTCAATACAGAAGGCAGAATTTCTCATTGTGCAATAATCAAGTTGATATTAAAAGATATTATTAAAGCCTTTTAGTGTCAAAATGCATTTACAACCGCATTACAGATAGCCTAGAGGTAAACATGGTGTTCACACATCTGAGGTCTACACCATCTTTAAGAGGAAACTGAAAATGTACCTCTTCCATCAATACGTCACACCTGAGTCCTGAAACACCCCCCCTCCCCCTAGGAACTGTTGTTTGGCTGTTCATGTTGGATTATTGATGCTTAGATTACTTTTGTTGTTTACTTATTTTGATGTTTAGGCGTAGATTATGATGGGTTGATTTTTGTGTAAGTTAAGCATGTTTATTGTTATCTCTTTGCAGCATTAGTCTTATACCTGCTCTCAATCATTATCAATAGAACAAGATAGCTCAGTTTTGTATTGCACTTGAACCCCTAAAACTACAGCACTTTTGTACGGCGCTCTGGATAAGAGCGTCTGCTAAATGCCAAGTGCCAAAATGTCTGGCTACCTGGAGCTGATACAGGAAGGTGGCAAAAACCAGAGCAGGTCTGGAAATACTTTAAAAGTATTTAAACAGCTAGCTGGCAAATATTTGTAATTTTAGAATAAAAGAATTTAGTGAAATTAGTGGTTGCGCTGGTTGTTGATTATAAAAACCCACTGCTAGCGACATCATGCTTGCCATCAACGCTGAGAAAGTTTAAAACGGAAAACGAGGCCGGCAACTCCTTTTGGATTTTCCATTTGCGGTACCAGGTTATTGCTTCTGTGTGTGGCGTTATTGTTTTTGTTGTTGGTGAAAAACGTTGCTTTGGAGGAGAAACGACTGGGTCTTGCTTATTGGCCCAGAAACCCATGCTGCTCCCAGTGCAAGATCATAGTCTGGCAAGGTGCGGAGGCAGTTTCTCAAAAGCAGAATATCGCCTCCAGCAAGGACATTTTTCCTTTCTCCCCGAAAGCCACACTGTTTTTCCGCAATCATAGCAAGTGAGTCGAAAAAAAGATTTTTCAAAAATTCATAAGAGAGAAAGACAACCTAATTTAGAGAGTGTACTTATGAGTCCACAAACTATGTGGGGAACAGCTCAAATGTGCCCCTAACATCCAGCAACCCGCACGGGTTCTTCACAAATTCGCTTTTTTGAAAGAAACCGTAGGACATCCAGATACATTACACCGGTTTTGAGACTGGAAAATGGTAAACTTTTAGCCACCAATGATTGCCATAAATAACACCAATGAAAGAGGAAGGAGGAGAGAAGACTCCTGGAGTTCATTCAACAAACTGAAACCCTTCAGGATTAATGGATGCAAGTCCATTAAAATTCTGTCCTTTTCCATGCAAAATTATAACCCATATCAGTAAAGTGTTTTTACCACATTTATAAGCATAATCTGACAAACCTACATTTAATTTAGTTGCTAGAAATTACCTTAATGAGCCATACAATTAATTATTTAATTAATTATAAATTAATTAGGTTCTGCCTGTGTAATACAATGGATTCTCGTTACTTCATAATAGAAACACCTGTCTCTGTGGGGTTCCTTGGTTAGATACTGAATGCTCAACCATGAAGCCTTGGGAGCCGCCACAGCAAGTCTGGGAGAAAGTCGTTCAAAAAGCACAGATTGGTAAAAGGGTATAAAAATATCTAAGTGTCTTAATAGCCCTGCGAGCACAGTGTGCTCAATCATTGAGAAGTGGAAGCTCCCTCTGAAGCGAGCTTCTGACCGAGGAGGAAACAGGTGAGGTCAGTGACCACTTTGAAAAGACTTAGAGAAAAGCTCCAAAGCAAAACCCCTACCAGTACCTAATAAAAACAAATAACAAGATTACAGATGCACCGCTTGCTTGAGTGTCAAAGCGCGAATGAGGGGCCAGGTGCATGACGCTGGGAAATTCTGTGCCGAAGATGACGTACAATGAGACGTGGCCGGGAACTCAGTTTCAGTTTCCGTTTCAGTTTCAGTTTCCTGGGGAATTTCCATTGAGAAACATAGCAGGTCATACGGCATGGTTTGGGAAGGCAGAGGCAGGAAACGCGTTTCCTGAATCTAGGTAGACCTCCTCCTCTTCCCTGCAGCCACGGCCCCTAGCAGAGATGGCTTTCTTGGAAGGTGATCGAGCGTCCTCCTTTGCTCCTGGGCTGGATGCGCTGCCTTTTCTGAGCTGTGTTGAAGACGGACGGTGGCACCTCCAGCTCCAGTTTTGAGTACCCCAATACCTGTGCTAACGCGGTCGAGCTATCTCTGACAGCTGGAGATCCAGCGCTGCCCCGCCATCTATGTGTCTGCGAGCATTTGTGTGGGGGGTGTGGGGGGTGGATGGGGGGAATCCAGAAGCATCATTAACCATTTATTTTTAGAACGGTGGGTGATCCCCCAGTTAGAGCAAGAGAGAAATGCACAGCTGAAATGAAATCTCGTTAATTGTTCTGAAAGCATTTAAAGACATTTTTACTAAAGCTACTACAGACTGGGAGTTCCCATCTGCTTCTTTGAGGAGGGCGCCAGTAACGGCTGGAAAGCGTCGCGACACAGCAGACTCGGAGAGCACAGGCTGTGTCAGTGCCAGAGAGCGGAATCCTTGTCCTGGCTGGGTATTGCCAGGCCAGGTGGAATTAGCCAGTACAGGCAGTCAAGCTGCTGGTGACAGATAAGTTCTCAATCTGGAAAGCCCAGAATGCAGTGTCAACACTGAGAGATCGAGGTGCTTTGAGCGGAGGAGAGAGCTTCCACGGAGAGGATTCACAGAAGTGGGAGGGACGTGCATCTGACCAAGGAGCTGACTGCACACGTACTGTGGAAATCAAACGTATAACACCTTCAAATTGCATATACATTTTCAGTTATGTCAGCCCGCAGTGAGAGAGACCAACAAACTTGTTGACAAAGTAAAAATTCATTCCTTCGCAAACTGCACAGAAGTTTCTGATGACTGACAGCTAAGGGTTAATCAGAAATCAGTTCTGCTGATGCCACTCACTTAATACATTTAACAACCTGAGGCAAACAAGTTATTACAGTATGTGGTTGTGAAGCAGATATCTCCTCTTATCCAGACAGTCCTACCACTGTCCGTTTACATAACGGGCTCTTTGCGAAAGCAATGAAGCTCTGCTCACCTCGTCCAAGGGTACAACTGAGTGCCCCTGTTACATTACCTCGGATCTGAACGCGAACATGAGTTTTCCCTCACGGGACGGTGTTCCATTACCTGGGGTCTCAAACCGAACATGACGATTCCGTCACGAGACGGTGTTGGGTTACCTGGGATCTGAAACCGAACATGAGGTTTCAGTCAAGGGACGGTGTTACGTTACCTGGCTAAGCCTTTGCTTTGTTCAGAGGTCAGGGTGAGGACCAGTATGAAACACCAGCAAAAAGCCACTAGCCGATCATTAAACCTTGCTGGACCAGGTATCATCTCCCAAAAAGACAAGGTCAACTGTTGAATAACTGCAGTTAGTCTTCTAGTCCTAGAGGCATAGGACACACGTGGAGGTCTCCACAAAATGATAACCTGGAGCTCCCAGAGAAGAATTTAATCAACTGCAAAACGGCAAAAAAAGACAAATCCTGAGGTTTTTAATAGGTCCTATAGCTAATACATGTCGAGAATATTATCCTTGAGTGGTGGCGAAGTGTACAAGATGAGAAGAAAAACTGCAAGTTGTTCTAAATCAAATCAGAATTAGGCATGCTACAAATCATTAAAATAGCTAAAGTGTGGCCACAGCACCTAGAGGGTGAAATTAGAGACAGAGGGCTCAGTGCTTTAGATTAAACATCTTAAAGGTCAGATATCACGATGGCCGTGTGCACAAGGGACAGCTCTGTCCCTCTGGCTGTGATTGACACAGCGGTGTAAAATTTAATTCTGTGTCTGACCTTTAAATTACACACACATTTCAGCATTGAAAAATTCTCTTAAAATGTTTTATACAGCAGAGGAAATAATGATCTGAAAGAATCCTGGCGGAAAAACTAAATTCAATACAAAATTACTGCACCAAGGGAACAACTAGCAAATATCTCTCATGTAACAAATATTTTACCAACTTAATTTCGTTCAAAAAAACAACATTCTTTGTTGTTTCAAGCAGAAAAGCCATACCAATTTAGAAAGTACCCTCAACAAACTTTGAAAATGGCATTATTCTCTAAACACGAAGGCGTAAGGGTAACATTTCTATGTTAAGGTGAATTGCTGGACGCAGGAAAATAGGAACATCGATTGATAAGCACGCCTTTGAACCCGGCATTTTATCTTAAAAAGAAAGAAGGTGAATTAAAAACCCTCTCTAAATAAAGGAGACTTGCTGCCCAATCTTGTGGAGGACGAGATCGCTACAAAAGGTGACGTCATCCCCCTGGAGTGATGACAAGAGTTTGATTGGTTCCCTGGCCTAGGGACTAGGGTCTTTAGCCAATCAAGTGAATAATTTTCTTGTTGGGAGGTTTAAGGGGCTGGTTCACTTCCCAGTGGGGGGTCTGGTATGCTCTTAGGTTACATTTACAGTGTTTAGTTTGTTTAACAGTTGCCTAAGGCTAATTAAAAGGTTTGTGTTAATTCCTCTGTTAAACAGTGAAGCTAAAGGAGACGCACTCTGCTCCAAAAAATAAAGAATTATCCTCTTTCTAACACGAGAGCACCCCTGCCACATAGAATAAACTCGTCTGAGCTTGGGAAATGAAGGCGCCAGGCCATGAAGAGCAAGGCGACGCGGTGACAAGCAACAATGACTTATCTGGCACTGCGGTAATTAGAGCAGACTACAGATCTCTATTGGACAGAGCCCAAAACGCGCGTGTCCTGAGCCCTGGAGGCCTGCCGTCTGATTGGACAGCGTCTCTTCTGCTCGACTGGGCGGTCTCCGCGCGGGCCGTCGAGCGCCACTGCTCTACTGCTCGCTGTCCGTTGCCTTTCTTAATCGGCCTGATCACTCAACTGCATTCCGGGGGCCCTGCTGCAGATGTCAGTGAAGGAAGATATTTCTTTCTCCTCTGAAACAGAACACAGCCACACTGAGGGTTTTTCTTTTTTTCCCCCCTCCCAAACCTCACTTTGTAATTTCTTTGACCCTGATTCGTTCGAAATCTTTTTTTTTTCCCACTTAATCTAGGTTTTTTTCTTTTTTTCTTTTCTCCTCAGGAATTATATTGAGAAGATTGATTGAAATCAGAATCGCTTCACTGAACACATAGAGAAACATTTAATTGGCCTCCCTTTGGTTTCAGCACAGCTGACTGAATCTGTGGCATGGCCAGAAAGATGAGCTCCGTCGCTATTCTGAACACAGCCGTCCACTTTCAATCTCCATCCATCCATCTCCAGTCCAGGTGGGGGTTGTTTCCAAAACATGACCAGCTTAACGTTTCACCCGTGGATTATATCTTGCTTATAGATGTTTTATAACATTTTGAAGTATAAATTAATTTAGAGGTTGTACTTAATTCACATTTAATGTATATTCCTTGACCAATCTAAACATGTAGCCATTATAGAGATCAAGGCGTAACCAGGGAAGAAGGTGGTTTTCTGAAAAGAATTAGCTTCAGTGTAAAGGAAAAAAATAACAAGTCAATTTATGACTTCATGAGGCAAATTTAAAATAATCTCAGCTTTCAGTGCACGACAGAGATAACGCCTGTTAGTGGGGAAAAGGTTCAAAATGCAAAACGACAGGAACACATAAAAAAATCTGGTGGTGGCTACATTATTGATATACATATAAGCAACACTGCTGTGTGTTACAGTCTTTACAGCATTAACTATATTCAAGACTCAAATCTTATGTCCTTAATCACACATGAACATATAATTCTGATGTCATGACTTCATTATATATTCTTTAGTCCTCTCACAGGTTGCTGCGATAAAATTTAGATGATAAATTTTCGGGTAGAGAAACCTTCTTTATTGAACCTTTGGGGAAAATGAAAATGTAATTCTTACACATTATGAACGCTTTGAATATGCTTTACCTTTTTGCTGGAGCACAGCAATGCTTAATGCTGAAGAGACCAACGTGGCACTAAAGTTCACCGGGTCTAAGACCCCCACGCATACCATCTGCTTCAGATTATTTCCCAGAATCCTAATCCCTCCTCTTGGATTGCAAAATCTGAATGTTCAGAAACCCGGACAGCTTGGTCAAAGAACCAGGCGTGGAATGGAACGTAGGTCCGGACACCTTTGGCTTTGAGATTACAGTCTGATGATGCATGCAATATTTAAAATCCTCCCATTCCCTATATGAGAGCAGCGATTGGAGTCTCATAAAGGGAGATTGCAGGGGAAGCAGAGGAATGAATCTTCCTTTTTTTTGATTGACATGCAGCAGACAGAGCCATAGGCAGTCGCAGCGAGGGATCAATTTAAAAAGTTTAATAATAGTCTCGTTATAGTGTGAGAATTCTACTTTTCTGTTCTATGTGCTATGCTGGGAGAAGGAAAGTTTATAACACAGCCAGAAATATGCCATTATACTTTATACTATATACTACTTTATACTATACTTTAAACAGAGAATTTTTGTTTCTGTTTTTCGCTGTGATTTCTATGTGAGCTGGATCTTTCTGATCATCACCGTGGTTGGCATGCAAGTTCTTTTGACCAGGTCAGAAGAGTTGTGTAATTGTATAATTCTTGCTAAGAAAGCATATCAGAAAAGCTAGAAATCTGTTTAAACCTTGACCAATTTGAAAAAAATCCAAAGAATGTATATGTTTACAGCACTGTGCTCTCAAAAAAAAATGTTATTTGAAAGATGTCTCCTTTGAAGATGTCAGGGATACAGTGAAGACAATACACTCTGGCTATTCCTTTGAGGTTGAAAAGGCTTGGATTCTCAACTGCGAGGAAAAACTGACAAAAAAACAAAACATAGACATGGTCTTTAAAAAATGAAAAATAAATGTACCATGTATGAAAGAAAAAAAAAAAGTTTGATTCAGTTATAAGCATTTGCTTCACTGAAGCAGTCTTAGCATTCCCCCCGAAGGAACAGTTTGCCTGATTACCCAGGTAGCTCCTGATTCACGCCCACAACGCTCGAAAGGGGCGGAGCTGACACCCTTGGAGAAATCAATTAAAATTCAGCTCTTAACTATTTATCAGCGAAGCGACTTGCAGCTGCACTTAATTGTCAGACAATTAAATCCAGGCGAGGGTTGGCTAATTATCTCGGTAGAGAAAAAACACAGAAGGAATGAGACTTCAGTGGTGTGAACTCACTGGCAGGCCAGGGAGCGGGCCAGAGCTGCTCCCGGGAGGCGGGGCGTCAGATGCTCAAACCCCAGGATTTGATTAATGGGCGCAGTTTGAAATCTACAGCCAGGTCTGGCGATACAGTAAACAGGCCTGGTCCATGATGTATAGGATCCGGATGGGGAGGGCAATAAAATCTTCCAAATGCACCGTGGGGGGGGGGGAGGACTCTGCCAATTTCTCCACGGGCCATCAATAACCCCGTCACGGGTTCGGTTTGTATTGGCTCCCCATGATTTGGTGCAGGTTTAGTCATCGGTGATTATGGGCCGGTTAACGCAACCACCACGCACACCATAAAGAACGGCCCGGACAGAAATACATTAGGGCTGAGAGAGTTGGCACACGGCGCGGGGCTAAATGGGTCTGCTCTCGTTAATTTGTTCTCTCCTCCTCCGCCGGCACTTTGCACGACTTCCCGCTGCCCCCCGGTGTTGACTGCTGCGCCAGAGACCCTCACTTCTCTCGGCCGTACGCGGAATAATGAGAAAGGGGAAACTCTCCTTCGAGCAAGACCTCTCCTTCAACACGGAAGGGGTGGGGGAATCCGTGGAAGATCTCAGTTCTTCCCTGGGAGTTTTCAACGTGTGTTTGATTTTTGTGGTTTGTTTGCTTCCATCAGACCAACGAACAGAACTGCTTTTCTCTGCTAAAGCAACAGCCCATTACAGATGAAAATTCCAGGCAGTTTCCCGACATCTGTTTCACGAGCGCTGTAACCCTACAGGTATTATGACTTTATCTTGACACAGAGAGAATATGATTATTGTCTTTGAGGGAGAGATTGGGCTTCCACCCGGCAGGACATCGCCCCCGTCTCTATCCCGATCAGACTGTATCAACACATATTTCCCCCATCACTTTGGATCAGTGTCATCTCTGGCTCACGTTCCCGCGTCGCTCTGAGGAGACCGGGATTCGGAAGGAGTGCGCCCCCCCCCCCCCCCACAAAAAAGGGGGCGGAGGGGGGGGGGGGGCGGGAGGGGGGGGGCGGGGGGGGGGGGGGGGGGTGGTGGCGGGGAGAA
>JAOYSI010072708.1:0-12507 GCA_025775065.1 Hiodon alosoides | reverse complement strand
GGGAACTCTTCAGTGGCGTACGCCCTGGATGTGTCATCATCTGATGATGATGATGATGATGATGATGATGATGATGACTATGAACATCGTGATTATTTTTCCATACATATCGGACATAGAGTGAGTGCAATTTCACTCACTATTTGAGGAGCTGATTTTTGTGTTATGGTTGGCACCAGATTGTACAGCTGTACACTTTTTTTTTTTTTTTTTTTTTGCACATTTTGACTGACCGTGGTTGAGATTTCCAAATTTATCAAATATGCTCTTGGCGGGCACTCAAGAGCATTTTGCATCTTTATTCTCTGTTGATAGGGAGCATTAGTATTACATTGCCCAAAGGGTTGTGAAGATAGTCGTGTGTTCCTACCTTTAAATATTCAGCTTAGGGTGAGGTGAGGTTGGTGGTTCTCAGAGGTTTTAGTTTCGAAAGGTTTTGTTTTAAGATTTCAAATAGAATTTCAGCATCTACCTGCATTTTATACCAACCATTATCACATACTAAATAGAGGGGCATAGTAAAGTTTCTAAGGTCTCAATGAAATCACTCTATTGATTAAAATTTTACTTTACTAATTTTATTTTCTCTATTATTGCTCCATGTTAACCACTCTCTCGACCCCCCAACTTAAAGTGTGAGTGCATGCGGTTTAAGCTACACTCCAAACTTTAGTTTATCCCCACAAAGATAACTGGCTCCTGATCCCTGGTTTCATATCTGTGCTTAAAACACTGAAGTTCTACTAACGCGAGGACTATGGATAAGACAACCTGGACATCTTCACATGCCAGGATGGGTTTTCCTCTCATTTGTGCTGTTGGGTGTACCATTGTTAGAGCGGCGTTTGGTGGTCTCTTTGAAACATGAAACAATTGGAAGACGTCAAAAAGGCTAAGGGTGCAGATCCTGAGTACTGGGAATTAATGTCATCACAGGTACACTTCCATTTTTTTCTCTAACGTTCAAACGCAGGCGTGAGCTCTGACTGAAACACTTGTGGCACGAGGGACCCTTGTCCGAGGCCAACTCCAGGAATGCAGGCTTTACAGATCGTTACTTTTTCATGTCAGGCACAATTATTTTAAATTCACTGGGCTGAGCTGAGCGAGTTCAGTGCAAGGAACCTCTCAGCCTGAAAACTCACTGATCCTGCTTGCAACTATTAATATATTTCATTGTCATTAAATGGGCACTGGAAAGGTTGTTACATAATTAATAATTACCCATGAGTTTACCAGAAACTTTGTGATAAAATATCTCAGGCATGTAAACAACAAAATAAATGTATTTTGAATATATTAAATTGTTGAGGGATGACAGAGTAGCTTGGCAGTTAGCATTTGTGCCTTATAGTGCCAGGGTTTGTTCAAATCCAGGTCTGGTCACTGTCTATGAGAAGTTTGAAAAATTCCCCCTGTGTGGATTTCCTCCGAGTGCTCCAGCTACAAATAAATTGCTTAGCAGATGCTTTTAAGAAACTTACTTTCTACCTTCATTCACTTATACAGCTGGATATTTTAGTAAAGCAACTCAGGTTAAATCTGCCAAGTTGGGCTGCGGTCCACCGCAACCCTGAATTGGAGAAGCCCTTATAGATAATACATGAATTGAAAGAACTCCTAATCAATCCAAATTTATAGTCAGACTTTTTTGTAATGTGCTTCCTCTTACACAATAAAACTTGTGAGTGTGTGTGTGTGTGTGTGTGTGTGTGTGTGCGCCCATGTGTGTGTTTCCTGCAGATGGGGAAGGTGCATCTGAAGGTTAACTAGCGTGTTTTATTTAGAATAATTGTGTGAGCTTAAAACCCTAATGAGAAATGGCACCTCAAGGGTTTTATTGAAAACTGTGAACACTGCTGGGGAAAATGCCTCTGACCTCCAAAAATGCATTGCGGGTGCCAAAGAAAGCTACAGTAATTGGCTCATGCCTTTCCAATCCCAAGCTCCATCCCAAGGTGTGCATTTCCAGTCCACTGCAGTTTATCGCTGCAGTGTAGCTGGGTGCTAAGACCGCACCTTTTTTTTTTTTTCCACTTGGCTAATCGGACAAATTAAAGCAGATGAACGGTAAAACAACGGGACCTGGGGGCAGGGAGTTTTTTTGGATGGAAGTGGCCAAAGTGGATTCCAAAGAAAAGAAACCCTAGCCTGTGCTCCCAGCAGACTTACTGCTAAAGTACACCAATTACCAAGTGAAGTGATGGTGCCTTTCAAAGCTAGCAGGCGAGAAGGGGGCGCAAACGCTAACGCCGCGGAGAAACTTAACCAGGCATCGCAGTATTGCACACTTTTCTGCACAGCTTTGTCTTTCTGTCTGAGACGATGTAGGATCTCTTCCTTCCATTTACCGACATCAGGAAAAACAAGTTAAATGCGCAGAGTTTGCTGTGGTTAAAAGCGCACTTTTCCCCCACAGAATACTTTTATCTCTCGCTCTCTTGCCTATGCCCGATTTTGTCCTGGCAACACTTTCTTCTTCACTCCCGTCTCATTTATCAGATATTCCAGAGCGTGCCAAAACAAAACAAAAAAAACACAAAACACTTCTCTCGCATGTCCAATGACAGTACCACATGGGAGGAAGTAGGATTTTAGGTACAATGCGTCAGTGTATTTAAAATTGTTGTGTTTTAGTAAGAACTGATGCACGCTTGCAAAGTAGAAAGCATGAAAAAATCGTTGGCTTAAAGTCATGTGTATTTATTCATATTATTTATTTAGTCATGTGGCGGGAGGACTCCTTACACATGTTTTTCTAATGATGTGACTCGAGAGACCTGAATCATTTCACGTCTTTTAAAAAAGGGCAGAGTAAAAGGGAGTCAACCTCCATAATGTGCAGTGTAAAAGGGAGTCGACCTTTGTACTGTGTAGAGTAACAGGGAGTCAACCTTTATGATTTGTAGAGTAAAAGGGAGTCAAACTTTATGGCATGTTTCTTCAATTTGCCAAACAGGGTTAAAACACACATCAGCCCAATGACAAATCTCCTCAATCACTTCGAAACCACACAAACATTTCTTTGAATTTCTTAATCCCTTTACGTTTACGTTTTGAAAAAAATTTGCTTACCAGTTTTAAATGTTTAAAAAACATTTTTTTAAATCTGCATAAAAAAATAGCAGGTCAAGAACCTCAATGAAGTATTTGCATAACAACATTACAATTTATTCTCGAGCAGACAAAAAAATTAATCAAATATGATAACATAGAATAATTCCTGCACCATTGTGGAGAATTATATTTCAATTTAAACGGTTTTTCTCCAGCTCATTACACCGAGGTGCCCAAGCGGTTTTGAAATCTGTGTGAGGTTGGCTAGCCAGTCTGCATAATTGGCATTCAAATATTTTCTGTTTGTAAAACAAAGATGGTTTTCTTTTAAAATGACCTAAGCATATGGATGAAGACGCCTTCGGTTTTCAGTGATGGGTATGTCAACTACAAGAAAAATAGAAGAAGAAAAGTTAGCCTCAGGGCGAATTTGAGCTGGTCCAGCTCATGTCTCCTCTGCATGCGGTCCTATCTGGGGTGGGAAATGGGTTCATTTTGTTAACTTTTTGTGACACTGAAACCAGGGAGACGAAACCCCTCGGTGGAAACGGGATAGAGCCCGGCACTGTCATGGGTTGAGCTGCTGGTCTGCGGCGTTTCTGGGGGACTGCCTCACAGATTCCTGCGTATGTATGTCCAAGTGCAAAGGCTTCTGGGACATGGATTGAACTGCTGGTCTGCGGCGTTTCTGGGGGACTGCCTCACAGATTCCTGCGTATGTATGTCTAAGTGCAAAGGCTTCTGGGACATGGATTGATGCTATTATTATTGTCAGTCTGAGAACAAAGATGTCTTTTTATAGCAACTAAGTCTCCCAGTATTGCTGCAGTCCTGAACAGGTGTCTGCTATGATTCATTATCTACTGTATTTGCACAAATAGCATTCAGCACAGAAGTAGCATAATTGCTTAGTTACGCAATACAAATTCTTAAAAAAACTTAGTAATTACAAATTCAATTTTCAGCCAAATTTATAAATAGCATGACATCTATGTGACTTAATTATATAAGCATTAGTTAATCAATACATAATTTAAATATAATACACACATTCTGACTGAGCTTTGGGAAAAGTTTAACAATGAGGCCCACTCAATCTATGCACATTTGACTGGCAGGTTGTCATTTACTCCTTGGTACTGTATATTACATGCCAAATTACAGTGCTATTATACTCTGTCAGTCGTGCGCCAGGTGATCCTTTAAACACTGCCATGTTACCTCTTATGAATTTATCCACTGCGTCCCGTTGAAAATAATTTCTAATGAGTTCATTCATTTTATTGAATTTGTTTTGTGATTATTACTATTCCAACATTTACACTCAGCTACCAAGCAAAGCAACACTCTCTCATTCAGATAATTATCCCTGCAATGAAAACAAAGGATTATTGTACAGCTTGTTTACCGGAGATAATGGAAAGAAGGAAATTACATAAAAAAATTATTTTGGCACAATTTCTCTCTGCAATAGAAACGCAGTTTCTTCTGTTCTTTGGACTGAACTGCATATATTGATTTTCTAGTGATGTATTGGACATTTAGAGGTTCTTAACTTTTTTTTCACATAGAAAATGAAGCCATTGATCCCAGAGTGTAAAACAGATCTGCCTTGAAATCCCAAACCAGCCGAATCTCATGTGGTGTGGAAATGCTCCACAACCTGTATTTTTCAAAGAAATTTAATAATCATGGCCGGGTAAAGCAGGGTATCATCACCGATGATTGAATTTGTAATTTATAATAATAGCTTGCGCAAGATAATATTTCCACAGTATTACATTTTCCAAACTCATGCCCATGTGTTTTTTTTCTTCCTACAATATTATTTTAGTATTCTTATGTGGGTAAAGAAAGTACATTATTTGAGAGCATTTTGAGAACTCAGATTATAAAAAAATGAAACAATAAGTAAATCAGTAGCAAGGTTCTGACATTAGCAAAGTGAAGGTAAATCAGATAATCACCCTGGTGAGATGTTTGGGCTGCGTGTGTAGCACTTCTACATATAGAGACTTAAGAGGTGACGTTTGTGGGTGAGGTGAAAAGGTTATAGCTGCTGGGATTTTGGAGCATGGAGGTCCGGGTTCTCGTTTTTTAAATGTGTGTTTTATGCGTCAAATAACAAAATCAGAACTCCAGGGAACCAGTCTAGGGAAACACTAGAGCCAAGTTACAAAATGAATGAAAGATAGCTGATGGGGTCCAAAAATAGTTTGCAAAGTGCTGGGGTCGATCAGGGCACTTAGGAGGATCTGTCTTTATCCATGATTACAGCCGTGATCATGATAGGACAGACGGATAGATTACATAAGGAGACCAGCACAAGTCAACAATCGGACTCTGAGAATGCTGAACTCCAGGATTCTGTGTCTTCTCTTACAGGACTTTATGAGAAAATCCATGGCGGAGATTTTCCAAATCATAAATGCTTTGTGCGATCATAATTTGACTTCCAGATTTAACTAATTAACTTTGGGGTAAGGATTCTTTTTCTCCTATCGGATTTACTTATTCTTCATGTTATATCTGATAATTAATTAAATTTCCGTGGTAAGAAAGACGCCTACTCCTAGATTGACTAGGAGTGAAAGCAAAAAATTTTTGAGCTATGGAATATTAGATCCGTTTATATACAAAAGAGACATCTGCTGTAATAAAGCATGATAGCGTCATCTTTGAACTCTCTGAAAGTCAAACACACTGTTGGAAGATGACCAACTGACACTACAGATATCCGTGCTCTGAATCCACCCTAGAACTGGGCAACTGAAGGCCTTTTCAAGCACTAAATACTCACAGTATGTGGATATACCCTTTTAAAAATATTCCCAGGCCCAAACCACAGTATACAGTACAATTTTTCTTCCATTTTTAGAGCTAGGTTTTCCATGTATACAACAAAAAAATAAATACATGGAGTATGCAATATTCACTCTTAAACTCTGACAACTCACGTTGAAGAACCAGATCATCAATAGGATGCCTTTTTAGACAGCTACTTCTCAAAGAAATAAAAAAACTGATACATTAGATTGTAAAACACAAGACCTTCCACATGCCTGATATGGCACTTTTGACAGGTCTGAGAGCATGGAGATGGAATTTATTAAACTCTCGAATCCAGTGTGTCCGTTACAGCTTTGAATAGCATCATGAATCCAGTGTGCCCTTCAGGAGTGATGTTGTGAACTAGGAGAGTTGAAGGCATTTTGCCGTTTGTCGTCCAAAACCCTTGCTTTCTTCAGTTCTCCTAGCTGCTTGGCCATAGCAGCATGAAGTATTATGCCACTCTAAGACTATAAGAGTAAGATTATAGAATTATCTTGTCCATCCAAAACAAAGCTTCCCTCCTTGTTAAGTAGCTTAATCAATGCGGCATCAGGCTTTCACATCAATGTAGTTCACTACACTTGCTTCATAGCTGCCTTTTCAGGGCATAATAAGTGAAACAATGTGTATTTTTAATGGGTTTGGAGTTTAAAAAAATGCCTTTAAACAGACTGTTTGCAGACAAAACATCATCAGAGCATAAGACATCTATGATACGTGGAAGCCTGATCAGTAAGCATTGAGTCATAACGTCGTGACAAAGGCTCACAGGCCATGTTGCTGAAGGTGGTTGAGAATGTTGCCACAACGTAAAGCACGTGCCATGAACAAACCACAGTCATTCCACAGTATTATGAGACATTGTTATTGAGCAGTTCGTTACATGGGATTTCTTTCCAACCATTCATTCAATCCAGACAAGCATAAGCTAACTTAATCTCCACTTGTGCTCTACCGTAGCAAACAAAAGGAGACGGGAAATCGTGCAAAATGTGATAAGTTAATATCCAAATTTCAGGGTCTAATTGATATGATTTTACCCTCTTTCTTCTTTGAGCTGTTTGAAAGACCCACAAAAAAAACTTGGTTTGACAGGATAAAAAGTCTAGACTTCGGAATTAAACTGGAATTGTGTAGTTTTGCTAATCCTGAGTTTCTGAGCTAAAGGTTGCAACGCCCTGTAGAACATTGTATTATTATTTTTTAACTGGGTGTACATCTCTCTCCATACCTGACAAAGACGCAGGAAAGAATCACCTTCAGATTTTTACTGGCCTCTTAAATAACCAGCTAAATGACAAGGGGTTGATCCCCTTTTTTGTTTTCAGTCCTTCAACACAGTTGAAGAAATGCTCTGTAGCCAGCACAATTGTTTGCATGGAGAGAGACAGATGGATGTGAACTGAAACGATCACAACAGGGGTCTCGGAGTATAGTTTAATATTTATCTGTTGATAGGATTGTCAGCATGCCAGAATATACAAGGCATATTATCTCTGACTGTTTGATATGCTGTCTGATTTTTTAACTCTAGGCTGAATTCACCATTGTTCTCCATCTCAGTGATCATGTACATATTATCAGTGTCTGTCGGGTTTGACTAGTTTGTCCACATCCGTCTGCAGGGCTTTTCTTAGTCGACACGTCAGCCAGGTATTGCCAGGCAGGTACCAGCCCACAGCCTTGTTTTTATTTTGGCAAGAGAGGGCTCCAGCTTAAAACATCACGATATGCTGACTGAGGTACAAAACTTGCTCAGAACTGGATCGAATATTACCCAGTCTATTGGCGCACGTTAAAAATGATACCAATGCACTATTAAAGTAAAACATATACATATGAGAGTACATGTGAGAAACTAGATTTCTATCAGATCCAGTTATCCCATTCATTATGGTCAATGAGTATTGCATTGTAATTAGCTATCACCACAATGATTTAGAAAGAAAATGTTGAGAGCTTTATAAGCCAGATGATAATATGGCAAGATGATGTTAATTATTATTAATTTGCCTGTGTTGCTGAAGGCAAACCCCCTAGTGATATACAATTCCATGTTGCCACATGCCAGTGTGTTCTGAGAAAAAGCACGTTTTAAGTTTTACACATCTAATGTTCTTTGTACAAGACTTTCTTTGTGTGCACTTAGTATTTTTGTTCATGTGCATCCTGTTTCTATATATTTTACTACAAACTACACTAGTTAGTTAGTGATCGTCCCATATTGAACTACTACAATTAGTTCAATTGGGTGTTTTGGCTTTACATCAAGATTGGCAACATTAACTCGAAGTCTAACAGGATTATGTGGTCAATTCGAGAAGATCTGGAAGCCTGCTACATGTGCAATGGTTTTTCACAGGTGATTTAACCTTTGCCATTTCATCCCTCAGTGTGTAAAGTAAAGTACCATAGGTCTCATTAAATTATATTAGACTGGGGCACAGTGTTTTCAATGGAGCGAGTGTCAACACATAGCTTCAGCGGTTGATAGCTTTATTTGAGACAAACCCACTTCACGGGTCCAAAACGATCCACCTCTTTTTCACTCCTTCACCTCCTGTCGGAAAGTGCTGCAACCGACAACATGCTTTCTTAATAAGTAACGGACAAGTGTTGCAAACTAGCATGTATCTTACACAAATTGGTTTGGAAATTCTTTTCACTACGGTTTAAACGTGCCATCAAAAGGTATTAGATCTTCATGTAAAATGATTAAGTAGGTGTTTGCTGCACAGCGACCAAGATAAAACTCATTTCAATCTCAGATATTTTTCATATCTGTAAATGTTTTATCATAATGAATGTGGAACGGTAAAATAATAACTTTGTTGACAAAATGAATGTATTGTTTTGTGTAAACAGTGCAAAAGAAAAGAGAATATAGGCATTGATAAAATGATTTATGTATGAATATCAAATACGAATATCTGATAATGAAATGTAAACTGATGAGGAGAATTCTGCTCTCTACTGTGCATTGATAAGTAAGGGATACATGGGAAGCATGGTTATGAGAAAGTTTTCGATTTGTGTCAACTTTTAATGAAGTCACTTGATAAGGGTTAAACAATAAAAAGCAGTTTTTTTTTTTTCCCCCTCTCAGTGTGCATTTTGCGCTTTAGGTAGATATGCTGCAACTTTCAAATCCATGGCCTGGCCCTGACTTGACTTGCTCGTACGGCCACAGGAAATGGGGGCTCTGACACCACCAGATAAACCGGTGGCACTTCCTCTTTTTCAGAGGAAATGGTATTGTAATTTTATGAGGTTCGATTTTAGGGACAAAGTGTGCCTCTGAAACATTTTATTTTTTTAAAGGGAAGAGCAGAACCGGACAAAATAGGGAAGGTTTATTAGATAGCATGCCATTCGATAGACAGAAGAACTAGAAGGACAAGCGTTTAGAATTATTTCAGGAGAGTCACACTCAGAGCCAAATTAAGGTATTCAATGGCCAGGGGCTGATGACCTTTCAGGGAGCCCTCTTAGAGGAATAAAACATTTACTAATTTAACTCTTTAACAGTGGACATGGACTATTTGCACAATGTGGATTCTATAAATACCTGTGTAAAACAGGCTACGTGATAAACGAGATAAAAATGTGTCTGTTGTACATTGTATAATTGCATATTGCCAATATAATTGTTGATTGTAATTGAAAATACAGCTTTTTCTTTTCCTAGCCACATTTTGTTTCCCACGCTAAACTTGTCTTTTAAGAACACTTCTTAATATTGAGAGTTTACAGTATTCATCCCTATTTGTTTCAGTAGCTGAATAAATATGCAGTACGGCAAACAAACGCTCATAAAAAAATACTTCATTTCCAGGCACCACCGCAAGATTATATTGGGTGACCTTTTTGTCTTTAACATGCACGGTGAAATATCTCGGAATCAGCCTGATAAAGAGCGCCAGAAACCCAATACAACGGTTACTGTTCCTCAAATTACACTGTTTTTAGGAATTAATGCCGTTAAAAAAAACAAAACAATACTGCCGATGATTAATCTGGGCCCGGTACGGTGCATAAACAGTTGTGTTTCTACTTCTTCCGTGGATTCCAGGATTCCCGGATGAGTTTATTCTACAGTCTTCGGATGAGCAATGATTTGTGATAAACAAAGCCATTCTCTTTTTGCATTTGATTAAGTGTCCATGAGTTTTTCATACTCTTTGAGTGGACCTTCCAGCTGTTCTCTGTGCTTGTTCCCCTCAGAGCTTCCAGCAAACTGGTTTTGAGTGTCAAACTTAGTGCTGCCTACCAGAGCTTTGCGGGGCTCTGTATGGACCTGGCACGGTTTGAGGGGGACCACGTTTTTACTGAGTTTAACTGAACCCCCCCCAGCACCAGCAGAAACTTCCTTGAGTTCCAATTGGCCTGATTATTTGTCTCCACTGTCTCTTTAGACCATTAGCAATAGACTTTCTTCGCCAATGTGTTTCACTGAAGCATCGAATCTCGCTGTGTATATCTATACTTTTGAATTACCTTGTCCTCCAATGCACCGTGACCCTAAATTAGATTAAGGCTGGGACCAAATCAAAACTTTGGCAACTCACTAATCACACTTTACATAACTGTATTCAATAGTTGCTTTCTTGTAAGTGTCTTATTTCTTCTTCTCATAAGAAGAAAACTATTAAATACAATTTTATTAAATGCGATTAGTGGGTTGCCAAAGTTTTGATTTGGCCCAGCCTAAGTAGTTTCGGAAAATTAATACATTTCTGTGTGGATCCAATCCATTCGTATTCCAGGGACCATGCTTAAGACAGAGCCAATGTTTTCAACACTAAATCAGTTACAATTCTAAAACAGGGTTAAAATATTGCTCATAAAAAATATACATTTATCTCTCTTATCATCCGAAATAGCAAATTTAATTCAACATTGAGGTGAATATCTCAAAACAATTTTTTTAAAGACAAAGTGTTCTTGCCTAAAATCCTTATCTTGTGTTATTTGAAACCTTAAAACTCTCATATATCTCATATATTTACATGAAATTAAAGCTGGTGTGCCTGAGAAGTACCTAAAGCAAATTACCAAGCGGTTCAGTAATGAGGATGAATTCAATCAGCTAAAACTGTATTTAAAGTTATCTGCAATGCTATAAGCATGGGTGCTAACCCCCGGTGTCAGTGTGAAACCTCTCTCATGTTGCTGCATTAACTTTCCTGTAAACATGTCAGTCTTATACAATGACTTGGCATACTGATCAGTGCAAGAAATTATGATTTAACAATGCAGATTTTTTTATTCTTCTGAAGGGTGAAAGGGATGCAATCCTCCTTTATTTCTGAATTAGCAGTGTGGGTGGTAAACAGATCTCAGTTTTTCTGACCACTTGAAGACTTTGGTCAGTAGAGTTTGCCAAGAGGTCAATGACTGTAAACAGAACAATGCAACGGATGCTAACACTACAAGGATGTTGATATTACACATTATTAGCTCAATTTGTGTGTTATTGTGTAATTTTTACAAATACAAAGTATAAATGGGTTGATAACTATTCAGCAAGTTATTTTTTTTTCATCAAAAAAAAAAACAGGGTTAGGATTTGAGAAACCATTTAAGAAGAAAACTTGAATGTATCTTGAAGGCAGTTTTCCGATTTCAGTTTGCCTTTCTCAATTAATTTTTGTCAATCTTTTTAAATGATTAACTTGTTCAGATTAACTAATGAACCATGATGATAACAGGTCTTTTATGAAAGACTTTTCATAAAGTCCCAATTCAGACTTCCTGTTTAGTTGTCATACCCCTAAAAAAGGGGAAACCAACCCCAACAATCAAAATGAGAAATTTACTATAATTTATAAAACTATTCAAGGGGGAAGCAGAGTGTTAATGGTACTTTGGGGGGAAAAGGTTACCTTAGGCAATGAATCAATTTTAAAAAAAGAATATTTCTATGATTTTCTAATGAAAGACCCATACATGTAAAATACCACACTAGTGAGGCTGCAGCTAGTCTTGCATTGGCAGGCCAGTCCTAACTTTCAATACCCCAAGACTGCGAGGTCGACTCAGGAACCGTGACCCACAGAAAATCATTCCAACGGGAATATCTATGTTTCTCCTCAGTTTTTTTGGAGTATGCAATAACCATGGCCATGTGCTTTTAATCACAGTGCTTAATCTCTCTAAATTTCTGGTTTGTCATCCAGACTTCCCTTTCCCTCTATTGCTGTACATTTTTGTAATCAGTGTTTAATGTCCAGTATGAACTTTGATGCACTTTGGTATTCAAACTCTGTGTTCTCTCGGCTGATTAAAATCTACGAGATGTAAGCAGCAACATCAGTTGACCAACATGCAAAATTATAGACTCGCCATCTAGCCTGTGGTTCATCTCACATAATTCATCTACTTTATGATAAGGCTGACACTTTTGTTCTCTAAGTGACTGTTGTGTAATGAGTTAGTGGGGAACACGCATCTATCCTTAAATTGCATGCCGCTAAAAAGGCACCATTTGTGTAGTTTTTAACAACATCCCACGACAACAAGGGGCATCTGCTGTGTCTCAGTCATTCTGTGTGCAGAGAGGAGGTGTAACATGCTCAATCTATGAATGCATAAATCAAAGCAGATATATATATATAT